>PVIR01026149.1:0-24195 GCA_004026965.1 Petromus typicus | reverse complement strand
AATTTAATGACCCAATTCAAAAATGGGCATCTGAAATGAATAGATACTTTTCAGAGGAAGAAGTAAGAGCAGCTAAGAAGCATATGAAGAAATGCTCAACATCATTAGTCATTCGAGAGATGCAGATGAAAACAACATTGAGATTTCATCTCACTCCACATAGAATGGCTGCCATTTCAGAATCAGCCAATGGCAAATGTTGACAAGGCTGCAGAGAAGAAGAAACCCTTCTCCACTATTGATGGGACTGTAGACTCATACAACCCCTGTGGAGATCAGTTTGGAGAATCCTCAAAAAGCTAGGATTGATGGTCCCATTTGACCCAGCTATTGCCCTGCTAGGTATATACACACAAGAATTAAAAGACTCATATCACAGTGACATATGTGCACCCATGTTTATAGCAGCCCAATTTGTGATTGCTACATCTTGGAAACAACCCAAATGTCCATCCACTGGAGACTGGATAAAAAAGCTGTGGTTCTTCTACAGAATGGTGTACTACTCTGCCATAAAAAATGATAAGTTTGAATCATTTCTACTTAAATGGACATACCTTGAGGATATCCTCATAAGTGAAATAAATAGGGCACAGATAGGTACATATCGCATCTTTTCTCTGGTATGAGAAAATAAAGATGTAAATGAGTCCTAGCATTGTATATTATATACAATGATGTAATTATTAATCATATAAATTATTTCCATATAAATTCATTACATAAATTATATAAATTTATATAATTTATATAAATTAATTTTATATAAATTATAATTAATATGATTAATTAATTATCTAATCAATATAATTGTATAATTAATTAATTATGTAAACATCATATAATACATTGTATTATATACAATGAGAAAATACTCAATGTAAAATAAGGTGAAAGGGGAAAATGTTGAGATTGTAACAAAAAAGTAAGGAAACAAATTTTATGTATATGGGGGGGTGGTAGGGTGGGTAGGACTATGGGAAAAAATGAGAATTAAGTTGTGTCTTATACTGGTACAAATCCCCATTATGGAGTGCAATCATGATGTGTATATTTAATGTACCAATAAAGATTAAAAAAAAATTTCTCCTCTGATTTGAAGGATGATATACTATCAAAGATCCCTTTAGTTTTCTAACCAGTTCTCCTTTACTGCCTCTACTTTCCTTGTTCCCTTACAAGGGAGTAGCATAGGGCATACTAGTCTTCTTGCAGTTCTTGGAAATCTCATTCACTGTAATAGATGCTTTTAAATCCTCACTTTTCACCTCGACTGCTCTCTGGTCCCTATGGACAGGTCTCCAGTGAACATGACATGGTATTTCATGGCTATCTCCTCATATTTTGAGGTCCATCTATTGGAAATTAATTTGTTTCTTTCCCAGAACATCCCTTGCTCAGCTTCCTTTGTCTATAAGCAACACAGTTTTCTCCTGATTATCTGTGCTTGACATTCTGGACTGGTTCTTCCTGCACCTTGGCTTTATATGTGACCAGTTACCAGTGGTTCTTTCCTCTCACTTGCTTTCCTAGCTTTCTTTCTACCACCTGACTTGTCCAGGTATTTCTTATGTTGTGAGAATTTGTCCCTAATGCTTTCCTCTGCTTCCAGTTTTTGTTTCTGCATGCAGTGTGTTTTTCACATTTCACTTGAAGTCATTCTAAAATGGAGCTTTAATTCTAATGAGGGCAGGTTTAAAATGAATTAAATTGGAGAAGTTTAATTCAGCCTTGCCTGGAATCTACATCCTATAAGCAACCTGGTCCTGCCCCCCTCTCCTCCCTTTCCCCTGTTTACTTCTCTCCACAGACACCATGCTTGGGTGAGATGAGCCTCCACATTCTGTTCTGAGCATCCTCAGTCTGCTTTCTGCCCTCTGCATGCTGGAATCTTACATACCTTAAGGAAGGGATATGAGCTCCAAACTCCTGCAAAATGCCTGTTGGCACCATTTCCTGATTTTTTTCTGTTTCCTCACTGTATTTTACCTGGTAAAGTAGTGCATTAACATTTCTAGGATGCTAAAAGGCAAGACAGTGTTTTGTTCTACATATGATGCTTAACACACTGCCTGGCAAACAATGCACAATTTCATGTTGATTGACTGAAACGCAGTGGAACCAGTCTTAAATGGTCTCATGATCCTAGGCTTGAAATTCCTTCATTTTCCTCTATGTGCAGTGAGGGTTTGTATTTCTCTACATCAAAATGTGCTTTACTTTCTCTGTCTAAGCCAACACTTTCCCTTTAAACTGTAGTGGTGTGTGTGGCTGTAATGTGAAGACTTGTTGCAAACTAGCTCACCTTCCTTTTCCAAAGTTGGCCCAGGTACATTTTTTTGTGAGGTTGTTTTCTTTTCTTTGTTTTCTCAACATTTGAGCACTAGCTAGTAATTTGATAGTCTTCACAACATTATTATACCTGGTAAAAGAGTATAAAGACTTATTGTGGATAGTTATTTGCTCTACAAATTCCCATAATTTCTGTGACCTCTTGATAGTGACAGTGTACATAGAAACTATATCGCAGTGAATTCTGGGAACAAATCTCTACATAGCCTGGTGGATGTTTTGTCCAGTGACTTGACCTTTCTCTGTGCTTCATTTCATTTCTAAGACAAAAGAAAATGATTGTGTTCACCTATTACATAATTTGTTAAAATGGAAGGAACAAAACAAAATGAATATAATGTTTTAGGTGCCATGTTCAATTGGAGAAATATTTATCCACTGCTAAGTAGGGAAAATATGAAGACATTGTTCAAATTGACTGTGAGTTGCTAAATTAATATTTTTCTTACTGTACTTTTAAATCAAATGTAATGGATCTGTCTCACACATGATTTGTCCCAGAATATTGAACAAAACTAAAATTTCAGACAAATGGACATGTTTAATGCATATCTCAATTCTCATGTGTGATTTCTGAGGACAATGGAAGCCTCTCACACATGTGTTTACACTTATTAAATGTGTCAAGTCTTCAGATGCTCATGTCATCTAGCGACATGGTATGTGTACAGTGAAATGAGCTATTACTTCACATTCTAAAGTTATTTTTCATACAGTCCAGATAGGAATAAAATTCTAGAGGAAATTTTGTCAAAATGTTAATGGTGGTTGAATTAGAGAAAGAGTAACTGTGTTTTTCTACTTCTAAGATGCTATTGCTGATTCCTGCATTTAATAGATTCTTTCTAGGAGCCTCCTACATGCTATCTATACCTGCTAAGCTCTACTCATCCAAATATAGATAAGATGACATTTCTTTTCCAAGTGAAACTCTGTTTTGTAAGGACTCACCACCAATACTTTAAAGAAAATGTCAGTAATTGTTCTACAATCCTGCCTGATTAACAGATGCTAACAGAAGTGCTCATACTTGCAGAGCACCATGAGCCTGGCAGATGTGCCCAGTGTAGTCTTCTGGGCCTGAATGCGAGCCTGGCAGGATGTACACAGTGTAGTCTTCTGGGCCTGAATCTTGACAGTGACTCTCTGCGGGTTTGAGACTTGGTCTCTTTACACATATGCTGCCATAACCACCCAAGCTCGGGGGATCAGGGGATGGTGTGTGGGATCACTTAAAGGAGGGCACATTTGAATGGTCAATTTGTCTATTGTTTGGGATTTCTGAAGGGAAGATGAAAGAAATATCGCCGTTGCCATTTCCTAAATGGTGAGCAATTGGGCTTTTTCTTCTTTCTTTTGAGACTGATTAGAGACAGTTGCTAGTTTCCACATTTTCTGTAATAAGAATAAATTGGTGGTTTTTCAGCTACATTATTGAAAGGCTATTATTCTGAAATTATTTCACTCCATGGTACAGAGGCATTAACTTTTTTTTCCCTCTGTGCCCTTCTGCATGTTTACAGAAACAAATGCATTTCTTCCTTGGAATGGTATATGATCAATTTCCCGTTGCTGAAACACAACCCCTGACACTGAAAACTAAAAGAAGGAGAGGCATAATTGGCTCCTGGTTTTAGGAGAGCTGGTCCATGGTAGCTATCAGGGAGGAGCAAAGTCTTTAGTTCATGGTAACTGAGAAACAGAGTAGAAGACCAGTACCAAAGAGGAGTGGTCCAGGGACTGTATCTAGTACCCAAAGCCAGGTTTCTGTGATCTACCCACATGTGTCCTTTGCTGGCATCCTAGCCATTCACCAAGCCAATCAAACTGTCACAATTAAGTGTAAGCACAACAAACGGAATTCTAGGAGTTCCACAAGAGTGAGGCAGTCCACAAGGAATGCTGGAGATGAAATGGCACCTTCTTTTCTGTATGGAGTCAGACACATGTCACTGTTACTTTCAGTATCTTTTACTTTGAAAAAAATGTATCAGTTTCATGAAATAAATAATCAAATTATAAAATGGTCATATAACCTTAATTTCTACCAAATTAAAATATTTGGCATATGGTGTGCAAAAACATATTGTGTGAAAAAAATCATATTGTGTGAAAAACCTAATAGACTTGAGGTAATTCACATAGATCTGATATTTTCACTCTCAACAATTTCATCCCATAAAATAAATCAAAACTCTTTAATTTGATTAATATAATACTGTAACTTAAGTGACTTTTTCCATTTAAAACTTTGTATTCCCTTCCTCATGATTGTGCGTATGAATTGGTCAAAGAATGAACCTCAGAAATCACAGTTATTGAGGAAGCTCTGCATGCTTCGAGCTCATGGATGGGTGTCCCCTTGCACCTGACTTGCAAGTTATGCCTTCAGCCATTGAGGAACTTGGGACCAAAGACAGAACACAAAAATGCAAATTCAGACCCTGCACAGAGGTCAGTGCTCCACAAATCCCAAGATAATCTAATCTCAGAAAAACATCTATCAGTTTGTATTTTATAGGATTCACAGAACATGCCAGTCTCCTTCATGGTAGACTTATTTAAAGTTTAGGGTTTAGGGGAAATTTTGACCATTTGTATGTCAAGTATTAGCATTTGCTAAATAAAGTAGTGAAGGATGTCGATGGGGGAAAAGCACCCCAGAGCAGAAAAGATGGAGATGAGAGTAAAGAGAAATACACAAGAGCCTTTGCTGAGGCGGGAAAATGCAAAAAAGAGGGACCTGAGCGGGGCCAGAAAGGAAACAAATCAGCAAAGCATTTTGGGAGTGTTTCAGTGAAAGGACTGCTCTCTACAGCTACTGCAAAAATATGTTCATTAGATAGAAGTTCAGTAATTAATTGATATGTAGAACAGTTATTATCTTGCTGACCAACTACTCTCATACCATCATATGTGCCATTTGTGTAACACTCATGTTGCACACAGTCCACTCCCCTGAAGCTCAGAGAAATTCAGCAACATGACCCAAGTCACACTCCTATTAATTATGACATCTTGAATTTGAACCAGGGTCTTTGTGCTTTTATATTTTACCACATCTTTTGCCACACTGACACTCCTAACTTATTTCAATTAGAAACTGATTTTTTCCTCCTCTTAAGGTATCAGTTAAGTAACTTAAAACTGCGTATTGTTATAGGTACATGTCAGGCCAAGGCATTTATTTGTTACGAGTAGTTGGGTTTGTAAAGTTAGGTAATCTATTTGGACATAAAGCTCTTTTATAAAAATACTAGAAGACCATATCCAAATAGAGTTACTGATGGAAAAAGTAGCCTTAATCCTGATAAGTATATATCAGGGTCAAGACTAAATTATGACGCAGATGACAATCACAGGAAGGAGACAGGTTATTTTTTTTCTTGTATTATAGTTCAATGTAGTCAACCTGGTAGGGAGTTTTGCAGTGTCATCCGAGACCCAGTCACTGTTACCATCCCTCTCAAAAAGCGTGATAAACTGAGGAAGAAGAGCGGAGTGCATGACTAGGGCCCGGAAGTGGCGTACATCATTTCCATCCCCTCCCACTAAGAAGCACTTAGGCTGCTACAGCAAAGGAAGCTGGGAAATAGCATCTCCACCAATGCCTTCCTGTGCCTAGAGCCAGAGGGCACAACAGATTGTGATGGATACCAGCAGTCCAGTGTTAGAAACACTAGTACTCTGAAAAACATAGGGTTTATTGCCCAAATGATTTTCCAACAATATGTTGGAAAAAACAAAGGCTAAATATGCAAGGTAGATCTACCCAGAGAAGACAATGCCAAGTGCTATGGTCTGGACGTGTCTTCCAGGAGGCAGGTATTGGGAACTTACTCTCTAGAGCTTTGTTGGGACAGAAACTAATGTGAGGTGATGAGACTCTGAAGCCCCTGCTTACATAGATGGTTTGTCTTTGGTGTGGGGGGGGATTGTAGTTGTTACAGAGTATGCTGGTACTTTCTCTCTCTCTTGCTCTTTCTTTGAGCTTCTTCCAAGGGACAATGCTGCATAAAGTGCCTTAACAGATGCTAGCCCTGAGCTGGACTCCAGACCCCAGAAGCCAGAGCTGTACATTGCAGCCTAATACAAATGACTCAGTCTCACAGGTCCTGCCAGAGCAGCAGAAATGGGTCCGGGAAGCATGTCCCTTCATGGCATGGCCTGGGCTTGGCTTTCCCTGTCAGTCAGATTATCTTGATCAAAATTACAAACTTAGGTACATTTTTTTAATTGAAATCTTTATTGGTACATTACATATACATGTCATGATTGCATTCAACAATGAGAATTTGTACCAGTATATGACACAACTCACTTCTCATTTTTTCCCATAATGAAGTACTTTCCAAAATGTCCAAGTAAGGCTAGAAAAAGAAGGGATGGGGTGGGGTCAAATTGGGGCCGAATGGCTTAAATATGCAGTTTATAAGTCCTTTATATGTATTTCTTTTCACTTTAGTCTCCCAAAGTACGTTATGGTGCTAGAACTCACCATGCCAATGTTTTACACTTGAAATTCAGGCCAGTGATTGCACAGACCAAGGGTCAGCGCTGCATAACACAAAGCCATTGTACCCTGCTTCCCCCACAGTGGAGTCTCAGAGCCCAAAGAGGAAAGTTAGTGGACTTTCTAATTTCAGGTTACCAAGAAGAAAGATTCTATAAATCTTAACTACAGAGCAAGAAGAACTTGCAGAGCTTGTAGAAAATTATTTCCTAACTAAAAATAAGACTTCCTGGTAGGAGCTATTTGCTAGATCAGAGCTTTAGGGCCTTTCATTGGCAAAACTTTGTCTCCAGTGATTGGTACTCCAAACTCATTGTACTCTAAACAAACACTTTCTTTCTTCATTAAATGCACAGTTCTGCAGGTAATGAGAGGGCAGTTTGGTGGCTACTCATAGACAGGATTTATTTTTTAATAGTGGAAAAAAATAGACTATCTTGATGTCGAAGTTCTTGAGCCCAAATTAGCAAAGCAGGTGGACAGATCACATTTTCTGCGGAGCATCACTCCAGGGGGAATCAGAGCTGTTTTTGGTAGTTGTCCCAGTTCTTTTCCCTGAGACTCAACAAAGAAATATGTATCTTTTAACTTTGTTTTTGTTTCTTCTAAAGTCTTTTCATAGTGGGTGAGAATCAGAGCTGTACAGGTTTAGAGGGCAAAACTCTAGGACACCTTGGGAAAGGAGAGGTATCAAGTGAACCCTCTAATTTGTTTACTAGGACAAAGAGATATGGGATTTAAATTATGTTATTTTTCCCCAGGAGTTTCCATGTATTTATAAAGTATATATATTTATATGTATTTATAAAGTATTTATACTTTATAAAGTATAAAGTATTTCCATGTATTTATAAAGTATATATATATATATATGTATATATATATATGATAAAAAAAAAAGAGTTGGACTACTGGTGTACAGACCCTTCTTCTGGGATGTGGAAGAACACATCTCTGTCTGCAGCCATTCAACAGTGCCCCATCTATCATCAGTCTGGTGGGAAATAAACACTGATTCTTTTCATGTGTGTTCTTCTGGATCCTCATGAGGCTGAGCATTGTATGTTTGTTGAATCTTTGCATTTCCCTGATGAGAATTACCTTTCTAGAACTTTTGCTCTTACTTATTGATCTCGTGCTGAGATGCATAGACAGGAGAACTACATGCTCAGGCAAAAAATGTAGTGTGGGCACTTGAGAGAGAGAGATAGCTTGCTCTTTTTGATACTGCTTTGTTTGTTTGTTTGTTTGGGTTTTTTTGCTTAATGATTTGTAGACACATTTTGCAAATGTTACAGACCTTATTTTCTTATCATGCAGCTTGATATTATTTCCCAGGCTAAGACAGTTAATGTGATTTTCCTTACTTGCTTCTCTTAAATTTGCTTTTTCCTTCTTTCTGGAATTTGCATATTTTTTTGGCAGAGGTGTTCTTTTTTTTTTTTTTTTTTTTTGTTGGAAGCCATTTCCCCCAGAAACATTTAGTTGGGGAGAGCTGAGATTGTGGTTGTTGAGCCTGTAAACTGTATTTTCCACAATGCTAACATGCAAATGAAGGGCACTAGAAACCAGATGTAATGGGGAACAGAAAATCGACCGCTCTTTCTTAAAACTGCAACTCTCAGTGCTTAGATTTGTTGGAAAAGCCTCGTTTTAGTTGGGCAAGGTTACAGGAGAGCTAGGAAGGGAAAGTATGCTGCAGATGAAGACAAGTCTTTACATAATGTGCGAGCTGAGAAAAGCTATTATTTCATGGAGCAGGAGTAGCAGGGATAAGAGAGATGTGTGTTTGGCCGTATGCATTATATTCTGTCTTGAATGAAGATCACTATACATAGATGGTATTTTATCTATACCCTCTAATCTCCTGTTCTTAATCTTGCTGAGAGTCATGCATGTTATCAGTAAGAAGCATTTCTGTCTCTGTGATGCTGATAGAAATGTAATAAGGCAGTTGTAAAGAGATGGCCAGCATTTCTAGCGATATCCTTGAGGTAGGCTGTATTGGAAAGTAAAAGCGTTGGCTAAAGTTGCCATCATAAAAGAGCACCTTGAAGCATAATCCTTTTAAAGAAAAAGTCTTTTCTTTCTCAATTGGTGTAAAATGCTAATGTATCTTGTATATTTGCCTTATGAAATTGTGTTCTATAGTTTTGATCCTAATGGCATACTTCTGCATGATTTCCCCGCCGTCATTTGAGATTTTAAAAAGGTGTCTTTTCTTGAAGTTTGCATTGAAGAAAAGATTTTCTGATTCTCTTTTTGCAGGGTGGCCTACTCTGAGTGACTGCATGGAAAGGTAATTCAGAGAATGTTGTAAGGATTGCAGAAATAAAAGTAAACACTGAATTGGAAAGCCCAGGAGAATTCTGTCTAGTTTTATTTTTCATCTTTCAATGAACTTGTTATTTGCAGTAGCTCTCAAGTCACATGGCCTCTTTGGGGTGGGGCTTTCCTACGTAGTCATCAGCTGCTTTGTAAAATTGAACTTGCAGGTAGTTGCTGTGTTAATCGGATGTGCAGCCTGCGCTATAAATGCATCTGCCCCACTTAGTAGTTTGCCGCCTCATTCAAATCCCCAGGCAGGGTGTGATCATTATCCTCTCCACACGGTGCTCCGCAGTGCATGCTGGGTCCTCCAGCAGCACCCCGGGCCCCTAGCGGGTCAGAATCTGTGCGTTTATGAAGTTAATTCTTGAAAAATTCTGTTCTACAGCTTGTAGAGCACATACATCTCAAATGTTAGTTTTCATGATCCTTAACTCATCTGATAAATGGCACAACAGAAGATTCTTTGAACAAAACGAAACCTAAAATCAAAACTTCAAAGCCCCAATCCCCAAAGATAGTCTCCAAGTCTGTAGGTAACCAGGTATGAGACATCTTTACAATGCCTTCAGGGGCTTGAGCCTTTGGCGCGTGGGCCATGGGGTAGGAATACTGGCTTTGTGATTTTCCAGTTTTGTTACCAGCAAACGATGTAATTTTGCTTCACCTCTGCTGAAAGAAAGTGCACCTAACTCTCAGCCTCATGACCTTGACTCTGCCGTCCTTGCTGAGCATGAAGAGCGGCAGAAATGCAAGTGGTCCACAGACACACAGAACGCTGTGCACTCCCGCTCTTCTGCACTGCACTTCTGAGCACAGAAACATACACTGGACATGCAAGATGATACCTGACCATTGAGAGACAATGAAGGGAGAACTTTGTACGAACTCTGTTAGGATTATCTCGATAGCTTAAGTAACATTAACAAATCACTAACTAATTACATTCAAAGTTTCTAGCTAATTCGCTCTAAAAATGAACCCATGGGCCTGACTGTTTGCCGTATCACAATGTATACTTCTAACTTGAAGAAGTGGAGCCTGGCTACAAGGACATGGAGGTATTTCAGCTAAAGATATCATGTTCTGACCCACCGACACATTTTAATTTTGTCTAACATTATTTTGGATAGAGTCCATACATGTTTCTTTTTTGCTGTAGTATGGAGTGAATCCAGGGCTTCTCACAAAGCTACCTCCCCGGGGCTCCTTCCTCTTTTTTGAGACAGTTCTCACTAAATCTCAGTGTCATCCAGGGTGTCCTTAAAACTGCAGTTCTCCTGCCTCAGCCTCCCAGAATGCTGTGGCACTAGACATATTTCTCCACACTTAGCTCATAAAATTAGGAAAGTATAGTTTCCCTTTGAAATAGCATGTGATTGATATATAACATGTATGAGGGACATTTCATTGCAAAATACAGCGTCAAGCATGTTGATGAAATGTATTTCTTTTGTCCTATAAAATAGCACACTGGAAAATAATAGCCATCAAGATGATACAGTTAGAGAATTAGACTCTGTGGAGCAGGACAGAAGGCAGATGCATTACTGATACTCTACATATTCTATCTCATGTCTGGAAAAGACCTTGCAACCTGCTTCCTCTTGCCTCATGGGATTCGTTCTTGGAATTTGTTAATCATTGTATTAACCTTTATTTCATGTTGTAACGCTGTCATTTCATACTTTATTATATCTTTTCTTTAATTGATATCAAAACCTTTTGATTCAGTGCAAAGTTGGCAAGACAAAATTCTTTTCCCCTCCCCCTTCTCTCTTTCCCTCCCTTACTTCTTTCTTTCTTCCCTTACTTTTCGCAACAGTGGGAAACTCAACCTAGGATTTCTGGCTGAGCTTCATCTCCAGCCCTTCACACTTCGAGAAAGAGCCTTGCTGAGTCAGGCAGATGCCCAGGTGGGGCTTGACTTTGTGACCTCCTGCCTCAGCCTCCGAGAGTACTGGGATTGTAGGCATGAGCCACCACACTTCACTGATAATACTAATTTTTTACTTTCTAATTATTTCATTTAGTAAGCATGTCAATTGAGTTAAAAGACAAATTTAATGATGATAAAGAAAATGTTGCCTATTAAGTACCCTCTGAAGGGAGTATAAATAACTGCTTAATTAAAACTTAAGTAGATCTTAAAAACCTGATTATTCAGGTAATATGTGTCCCAGTTTAGAGTAATGTTACAAAGCCCCATAGATATGGTCCAAAAATCCGTGTAAAAGTCTATAACAGTAAATCAAATCACTTTGCTATGAATACAATGCTTTATTTTTAAAGGCTGTCTTTTTAATTTGAGATTTGTAATTATTGTATGTTAATTTACAAAGGATTAGAGAGTTGGGATTGTGGGTTATTTTCTAATGTTTTTCTTGAAAGCCTAGATAATTTTAAAAATACATATAATTCATGGCTCAGGTGGCCTAAAACTGTTTGGTAAGGTTTAAAGAGAAACTTTTTTAGCTTTGCAACTGGGTCGGGATCTTTGCTTCTGCAGAGTCCAAACGCTGGACGGCCGGAGGCCAGGAGTACAAGCCTGTTCGCGCTAAAGAGAAGCCCTTGCTCACCTGACCCACATTGTCCTCCCAGAGTGAACGACCCCTCAGGAGAAAGATGGCCTCTGGGTCGCCTCGGACGCCCACATGCAGACAGCTGAGTGTGAGCAGAAGCTTGGGCAGTGTTCCTTTCCGCAAGCCCTGGGCAGCAAGGCTGAGAACACCCGTGGGCGGCCGAATCCTGCAGTCCCCCGCAGCCCTGCGCTGTCCACCTCTTTCCCTGGTGGAGTCTTCCTGCACCCCAGGAGGGGATGACGTGGGAAAAGGCAGACAGAGCTGCCAGGGCCACACTCCTTCCGCACTAGGTGTCAGCCCGCCATGCTGGGCACTGTTGGGGCCCTTCTGCAGTCCATATGCAAGTCAGCCCAGTCTTAAGAGAGGGGCCCTTACCCGGTAGTGCAGGGGCCCACGTACTGTCCCAACATAGATTCCAACGACAGCTCAAGCTCACATGCTTTACCTGGGCGCTTTGAGCCTGGCCACATTTGCGGCTCCTCTTCTGAGTTTCCGGCCTGGTGAGCGTGGAACAAGCTGTACAGCGGCCCGTGGGGTCCTTACTGGGGACCTGGAGACACCCGGTGCATCTTGAGCAAGGCAGAGCTCTGGCTTGTGGTCCTGCCTTTAACGAGGGCAGGATTTTGGTGCAGCTTCTTAATAAGGAGGAAACATTCACAATGAGATTACCAAGTCCAACCAGCAAGTGTGAATGTGCTGCTTCTGGCAGACATGAGGCTTCTGGATGCTGGTGAAGGATTTCCTTTTTGGGGGAAGTCTTTCCTACCTGTTTTTCCCTATTCTCTTCCCTGATCTGAAGATCTCAAACATTTCAAGACAAAACCTGCGTTCAGTGCAGTTATCTTGAAGGGAAAGTATGAAGGAAAAGCTGAGAAGTTGGGGTCAGGACATCAGGAAATAAGCTGGCTCGATCTGACCCCTTTGCTAATGAGTCGGGAGCATGTCTGTTGGAAGTCTTGCTTCTCCCCCAAATCTCTTCTTCAACCTTGACACGTACAAGGGTCACCCAGGAGTAAGCTGGGTCTGGCGTGTCCACGTGTAGCTCATACCCAGGTGACCTCAGCCCAAACTAGAGCAAAAGCAGAGAATTTTTGGCAAATAATTTCACTTGGTTATATGGACAGTGGAGTGGAGAGTAGATCTATAAATTATTTATGACTTTTAATTTATTCATTTGTAAAACTTTAATGACATTCTGGGATTTTAATATTATACTACATGGTTAATAAGTCATCATTTGCCATGATTAAACATTGCAGGAGGAATAGATCCTAAAAAAATGATCTCCAAAGTAACAAATGCTGCCATTGATTTTGTATCTATTTAATTTCTTACTGGGTGCTTATGTAATATAATTGGTGAATAAACTAAATTTATGTATCAGATAATTTTCAAATGATACTTTGATTTGACCAGGCAAATGAGACCTTATTCTCTGATGGCTTTTTTGATATAAATGTCGACAACATATTCTATGTGAGTCCTAGACACTGATATTCAGGAATCAGACATCAAGTTCCTCTGACAATAATAATATTTTTTTTTCTCCCAGTCAGTGGTTTAAAGCTTAAACTTTTACAGCCTTTTCCTCATACTGTGTCTTTATGTAGAGAAAGTAAATGGAGATTCTAATGTATTATAACTCATCTAATGCTACTGGGGAGACACCACATACTGAATTTTCATGGGCCCATTTATAATTTATTAACAATATCTATTAAATGGATTTGAAATTATACATATGCATATATCTCAGTAAGATATGTATAGAATTTGAGAGAATAAATCTGAACTCTTTGATGACAGCAACATATCTAGGCATTTGAGAAAAATTTTGGAAAATTGCCTATTATTTAGAAGTTTTTAAAAAACATCATGGTGATAAAATAATGTAACATAACAGAAAGCATCCTGTGTGTGCAGAAAACACAGTGTCAGTGTTTTCTCCTTGTACTGTGATCTTCACAGCTATCCATTTCCAAAATCTTTTATCGTGTGAATCAAAGTCGTGTCCCCATTACTCAGCCCTGTTTCTGTGCAGTCCCCATAGAAAAATAAATCTGCTGTGTAGTCAAACGCAGAAGAAGATAGTTTAGAGTTTAATAGTTGAAGGTAAGCATTTAAAAACTTGGCAGAAAACAAAGTTGGAGCAGGATAAGAACCAGCAAGATGCAGATATGAGGATGCAGCAGCCGAGTTAGTACAGGGCCTCACTGCTGTGAGGAATATCAACTTTCTGGATGGTCTTTGGGCTTCTACTGAGAAATGAAGACACTGTAAGTCCTGTGTGAGTCTCGGACCTGGGTCTCCTGGCAGCTAAGGGAGTTCAGACATTTCATCTACAGACTGAGACAAGAGGACTGGACAGAAAATGCCTTTCAGTGTCACACACTGGCTGGAGGGTTTCATGCAGGCTGCTGCTCCTGCTGCCATGGCTAGGGTGGGCAGAGCAGTGAGTGGCTCTGCCGTGTCAGGACGTCCTTTCTCGTATACATGGGGATGAGACAGCAACTGCACTGGCCACCAGATGGAATGGTATTCCAGAGAGTGAGGAGGGCTTTGGCTAGAAGCACTGAATCAGGGCAGGAGTGGGCTGGGCATAGACAGGCCCTCAGTGCTCTGCTCTGTGCAGGTGGGTTCAACCTTCACGGTTTGGGGCTCAGGGCTGCACAGGCTCCCGTGGCAGATGATACTGACACACTATTTCAGACTCACATATAATTTGGTAAAAGTCCTCTCCTGTTTCACCTAGGATAAGCAAATTTTAAGGTGAAATTACTACTTTTTATTTCTACTAAATATAAAAGCCACTTTCAATGTCATCTTAATATTCATATGGAAAAGCAAACTTTGACCCTTCTCCATCTTGCCGTGCCTTTCATAGCATTTACCTTAAATGTGATCATGAGAGATAAATTTAAAAATGAAAGAGGGCGTTGCGCCATATTTGCTCTTTTTGACTCACTGTGTGTTACACCATAGATTTGAGTACGGGGTGAAGAGAAGTCAGGAGCAGATCCAAACTGCTTTCCTGTCTTGGAACTTAGAATCCTTGTGTTTTGCCTGCATGTGAAAATCAGCTTGTTATTATCCATCATTTTAGGTTCTATTTCTGTCAAAATAAAAAATGAAAGGTTTAGCTTGATGTTTACAAGCACTTTTCTGAAAATAACACACTGCAGATGTGACATAAATGAAAAGTCTAATTGGATACAATGGTCATTAAGTGTCCACTTACTATTAATAATTTCAAAATTTCTTATACTATCTTGATAAATTTGCAATTTACTGTTTAGGAAAAGGTGATATTGATATAATTAGAAAAACCTTATTCTACTTGTTATCTTCTCTCTTAACATTTATTTTGACTTGCATTTGTATAATACATAACAAATATGTTTAAACACAGTGGAGCTGTGGATAGCTTTATTTAACTTTGTTATAATATTTCTGGATACTTGATATAAAATCTCATGGGCTTCATTTATTCAATTTCAAAATGATAAATCTTCCTTTTTTCACTGCTTATCAAAACAAGTAGGGGAAAATATTAGAAAGAATAAATTTGTGGATGAACCAAAGCATACTGTAATTGGTTTCACATTGTAGTCTCAGGGAATTGTTTTTCTTCAAAATTAGTGAGAAGCAGTAATAGTACTGATGTTTACGGAGCACTTAGTGTCTGTTGGAATTTTTGCATGCATGCTCTTCTTTAGTGCCCACAGTTGGCCTGGGGCCAGAAGTTACTGTCTTCCTTACTACCTTGTAGATGGAGAGACAGTCTTAGTGGCTCAGGTCATTTGCTAAGCACTTTCACCTAGAAAGAGGTCAGGTCAAGTACTTGAATTTGGAGTCTGTCCTTCTCATGTCATGGGCCAATGAGCATTTACTCCCTTCACTTTCTCTAGCAGGTTCTCATCAGGACTGAGGTGGCCGTGGATAGAGTTTAGCAGGAAGGACACAGCGTGCATTGTCTTTGGCTGCTATGTCTGTTACTGAATCTTGAAGAGGTAACATCATTCCAAAGCAGCATAGTTAGTATATTCATGTTATCAGTCTCAAGCATTACACCTTGCATTTCTTTAGTTCTATCTATGGTGAAGTTTTGTCTCATAAACAGACTTCTGCTTTGGCCTTATTTCATTCTTCTCACCTCTAAATAACTGTAGCTCCTTCTTATAGCCAGTCTGCCCAGCAGTGCTATTCATAAAGGCTATTTTTCTAAGATCACGGGATGATAAGTGCCTGAATATTTGCCTTTTAAACAAATCAATGTATAATGCAAAATAGGAAGGCCAGGGAGTTAGCTCAATGGTACCACACCTGCCTTGTGAGTGCAAGGTTATGAGTTTGATCACCAACACTGGAAAAAAAATTTACAAATGCAAAAGAGGGTTCTTATTTTGTATGGTACTTTTAAGTCATTTTATTTATTTTTTCAGTTTTATTTTTTTATTAGGACATGTTCACAGTATGTAATAATTGCATTCTTTCAGGGGAGCTGGAAAACCAGCTCCTGGGCCCTCTTCTTGTTTGCTCTTCCTCCCCACCATCTACATCGGTCAGCTCCTGCTTTGCAGTCTACCATTGTACACACAGTCCTTTTATGATCATTTAAACTTCAGAATTTAAAATAATCATGCATCTATATGGCAATATATAAAATCTGAATCTGAGAGAGAAAAAAGAGACAGCGACTTCAATCCTCAGATTAGCAGGCATTGAAATACAATCACAGAAGGGAAAGCATCCAGTGAAAAGGCTACTTTTAAAATTCAAGATATGCTAGGTCAGATTCCATCTTCCCTCCTTGTTACTCTTGTTACCTCTGAGAACTAAGTCACTCACTATGACTCTCACTATAACTCTCTCACTATAACTGTTTCTTTACCATACAGATAGGGATATATATTTCTCCCACAGTAGCTTGGACACTAAGGCACTGTTTATAAAATACGGCTTTGTCCATTTGGACTATTCACTAGTTTAAAGATAGTTGCTTATTTTTTCAGTGCTGTGAAGGGAAACTTTGATGAAGTGCGAATCAGTGCTCAGGTGGTTCCCATTTGCTCCTCACTTTTGGGATTTAGCAGAAGTTATGGGCATTGGGGGAATAACCAACACAAGTCCTTCCTGGAAGAGCTACTGTGATAACACAAAGTTTGACAAAAGACACAGTCTTTTGCTGGGGTGCCCTCCTTGCTTCCTCTGTCTGCTGTGTCTTTGAGTTACCTGTTCTAGGAAACCTATCCCAACACGGGTTGGAACAGGACTGGGGGACTTCCACGTAAACGTGCTGCTCTGTGTTGCTGATATCTTTTATGGAGATCGTATATGGAATCATTTTTATTTTTGTTTGCAATTATTTGTTTGTCTGTTTCAATCATTTGTTCGATTGTGAGCCCCTTAAGGACAAAGATTATGTTTGTTTATCCTACTAGTTATTAATTCTCAGGGATCAGTATAACATCTGGAACAGCATGGCTACCCTGTGATCTTTGTACAGTCATGACTCAAAGTTTTCTGGGATTCTATTCTTTAATCCCAAATCTCCAGTCCTGGCCATCGGAAGCCACACACTTAGCCATTGGGAATACAAACTCCACTTCATTACATCCTGACTATGTACTGAGAACCTCTGAGATGAGACAAAGAAAGAGGATCCAGGAAAGGAAGGTGCAAGAGGGGGAAGGGCGCTTGGGGTGGGGGGAGAGAAAACCAGGATAGAAGTTTCTCCGAAGCCACGAGACACTTACCATTACCCACAGCAAGAGCTGACCTAGGAATTCAGCTCATCTCCTTGGGCCATCTCTGTCTCCCGTGCATGTCCTAGAGAGAAGCAGTCTGCCCTAAGCTGCAGGTTTGCAGTAGGATAAGGCTTTAAGAGCCATATCATGTTCCCCACATGGAGCCCTGCATGGCCTCAGTGCTGAGCAGACACTAGTTATTAATTCTCCTATTGGTTACCCACAGGCTCCTGTAAGCCTGCCATCCATGTAGCTTTGGATCCTTTATTTCTCCTAAACTTCAGGGCCAGGCTGATCTCAGGACATGGAACCATTAGAAGGGGAACCAGGAAACCCAGAGGGTTCCTTTCCCTCAAAAGTAGAAAGGAGTGAGGATAAGAAATGAAGGGAGCTAGACAGCTTTCAGTGGAAGACAGAAGATCAAGTCAGTAACATTGAGAATTTCATATTTAAATTGTCCCCAGTATACTGAAGACTGTGCTTAAAAATGCACTTAATGACGGAGGGTGCCTTCTATTTTCATATCAGTTTGAGAAGGACAGAGGTGTACTATGTTTAATAGAGCATGCTGCAGACTTATCAAGATTAAAAACAGTAAAACTGGAGTTAGAAATCCCAGCACTAGCACTGATTTACTATGCACCAATTGAAGATTTCTTTATTTAGGCAATGATATTCCTATCTGCAAAATGAGCATTTTATGAGCAGCCTCCTTGGGCTCACCTTGAGGATGCAACTGATTGATGTTAACAGAAACTTAGCTGAGGATCTGGAGCAGAACAAGGAGTCAGGGAGTATAGATATTGGTAGGTAGATGGATCAATAGATGAATAATTACAGAAGGAGATAGGAGAAGATGAAAGCGAGAAAGAGATCCATTCTTTTTCAATCAAAGAAAGTAGATATTATATATGAATAAGGAAATCCTTTTTAAATCCTACTGGATCACATGGAAATTATTAACTTAGTAAGTGAAAGGGGCTATGGCCACTGAGTGTCAGACTAGAGAGGAAGCAAAAAAGTCTTCAAACTACAATTGAACACTCAAACACCTGTCCATTTGTGTGGATACAGAAGGGCAAGTCTCCAAAGCACCTGGAGACGGAGGTATTGGGATGAAGTTAAACAGCAATCATTTTTGATTAAAACAAATCTTTGAAATGAAACAACTATCATGAGGAAGTAGGCTTGGAAGAGCATAATTGTCCAGTTGGTAAACATGAAAGAGATCATTGGTCACCACAAATGCTCAGTAAGAAAAGTGGGCTGTTCTCCCAGGAGGAAGGGAAAGTGTTGTCTGCAAAATTTCTTTTTCTAAACACATTTGAGATGAAGAGGTCTGCAGAGGCATGTGAGTCACAAATGTGGTACATGCTCTGTACATGTAAAACACAGGCAAGCAGTTCCCGACGTTGAGCAGATGAGATGCCAGGTGGTGCACACGCTCTACTGGACAGCACCCAAGATGCAAAGGACCCCACCTGTTATCCCAAGAGCACAGTGGCAGAATCCTAGCTTTTCACATCTTTTCCTGAACAATCTTACTTTTCATACTTAATGTTTTTATATTACCCTTATGTATTTTTCTAGGTTGTAGCATCAAAACTGAATATTACTCATATGATCTCTTTTATTAACAAATAAGAATTTTTACTAACTCAGCTGCATTAGAAGGAGATGTTTGACTGATAGATTTGTGGGGTATAGAGCAGTGCATGGGGTAGTGCAAATTTGTGATTATATTTGCAAACACAAGTATTTGCTATCAAGCAGGAGGCAAGGGCACAAAACCCTGGAAAATACTGTTTCTGCCCTAGGAAAGATTATAGGGTAGGGTTGAATGACACAGTGTAAAACTATACAGTAAAATCTGATGTGATTGATTTTGATTGGAAAAAAAATTTTGCTAAAGACAAGGTATTCAAACAGGGATTTGGGAAATGAATAGGTAGATCTCTGCTGGCAGGTGGACAGCTTCGGATATCCCCAGCTGAGAAAAAGATAAAGCAGAATTCTGAAAGACAGGAGGGTGGGCGACAACTCTGGGGTGCTCTGTGGAGAGACCGCACTGCCGACTCCGGGTGAGGGAAGGGCAGGCAGAAAGTGGTGATGGCAAGCCTTGATTATTACTCTAACAATGTGGCTTCATTTCAAGAACATAAATCTGTTAAAATTAAACTGAGAGGAAAAATCACCAGAAGTAGACCGTTGGAAGATTCAGGTGGTAACACATGGAACCTAGCCCCTAAAACTTAATAAGACTTAAAAATACAGGGAAATTGGCTTTTAAATATATTTGAGGGATTTGAATGGCTCTACAGAGTTAACTGTGCTTGTAGATTAGATATCAAGGATGAAATTAATCCCTTAATGAAGCTAGGAAAAACAGAAAAATTGATTGATAAGCAGGAAGAGGAATGATGATAAGATGAATGGTTAAAGTGATAAATTTAGTGCTTGCTTTGGCAGCTCATATACTAAAATGATATATTTATTTCTCATGACTATTGGTGAGGAAAGGTGCTAATAGGGTTGGAAATAAAGATTTAGTTTTAGAGAGATAGAACGGGTAGATTTAAGAGTTGTTGGAAGCCAAGCAGTAATTGTGAGAGTAGATGATGTTGCCAAAGGAGATCAGGTACTATGAGAATGAAAAAGATGAAAACTGAAAGAAGTAAATTTCAGAAATAAGAATAGAATTCATAAAAGTAGACTGAATAATGTTCAGTGAATTAGAGGAAAACCAAGAAGTATTGTTGCTGAAGGTTTGCAGCGGAAATGTTGAAGAACATTTCCAAACCATTACATTCCAAAATATTACGTGTTGTCAAAAAAATTGAATAGGATAAGAAATCAGAGAATAGTGAAGCAGATGTTATCAGACAGTCATAGGAATAGTTAAAACTATTGCTTGCTTAAAAGCAAACAAATGGGATAAATTTAAGATGAACATAATTAGCTGTTATTTATTGAGCCTTTTTGTTGTATCTAGTCTATTAACCAGAATCCCCACAACACCCAGTGAGATGGGATTCATTATAAATCTTTGTTTCAGTTAAGGAAACTGAGGCAGGGAACAGTGATATAGCTTCTTTAAGAACACGGAGCATATAAAAGACGAGGTGTGACTCAAGCCCGACCCCACGGCTGCAAAGCCTGTCTGCAGTGACTTGGATGGGGAGTTGGTGTGGGACTGGAAGCTCTTCTGTGTGACAGGCCTGCCAGATGGCTTCCTGATAGACTCAGAGGAGACCCGACCAAGTGACACAACATCAGCTGTGTAGTCTGTAGAGATTGACAGGAGCTTCAAGTGGGCCCTGAAAACCCCCAGAGATGCATCCACAAGTGGCGGCGTGCAAATGCAGGTGCACAGGCTCCACCCAGGGACTGTTCCAGTGCCGGCTGTTTCAAGTGGTTAGTTACAGCTTGCACATTTGATGAGAGAGAGGAAAAAATATCTACAATGCTCTTTTCAAGGAAAATAGGATTTGCTTTATTTTCTAAGCATACATTTCTTTAACATATGTCTAAAAAATCATCCGGCTCATAAAATAGCAAAAGAATACCAAGGAGAAGGCACATTTGCTGACCTGAGCATTACAACATTTTTATGAACATTTTTGCATCTCCTTTTTAAGCCTCAATTTTCCTCTACCCTACGTGTGCACTCAGGGATACTGATAGCTACTTAAAGCGATAGAAAAGAAGCAAAATGAAAATTCCATCAGCTGATGGTAGCAAAAGTTGAGTACATGAAATAAGTCTCGCCTTCTGAGTGGATGGAGAAGCATACGATTTGCTTTCATAGAACACTGTTTCTCTGGAGTATCATAAAATACAGGAATATAAAATAATGGTTGGAAGGGATGGGGTAGGGTGCCCTTATGTCTACTCTAGACTTGAATGGTGCATAGTTCAAAATGGAGGTAATTATTACTGCACTTTGGTATGTCACCCCAGAGAAGTGAAAATGGGGTTGGGGGTTGGGAGGGGGAAGAAGGGTTCAAAGAAGGTTCTTTAGTGTCTAAGGGTGGAGGGAAGAGCCAGCAAGGAGAGAGATGGGCAGAGATCAGAGCAGTAATCAGCAGCTGGGAAGGTGCAGGGCTCTCCTAGGAGAAGGAGGAAGAGGAGGAAGAAGGAGTAGGAGGAGGACCAGGAGGAGGAGGAGGAGGAGGAGGAAGAGGAGAAGGAAGAGGAGGAGGAGGAGCAGCAGCAGCAGCAGTTGTTGTTAGTGTTGTTCCCAGCAGGAGCATGGACAGATCTGAGGCCTTGGAAAGTCTGAGCTGCTGGGAGAAGGGGTGGAGCTGGTTCCCCACAGGGCATCTCCTCATGGAAAGGGGAGCAATTTCTGCTGAGAACTGAGTCAGAGTCTGGCTTGGCACCTGAGGATTCTTAGACTGTTTCTGTGAAAAAACTATCAGTTAGAGATTGAAATTCTTATGATCCAGCATTGAGGACCCAGTGGCAGCTGTCACACACTGACTTGGACAACAGGTGTCAACTGAAAATTGTCCTTCTTTATGGACTCAGGGACAGTGGGAAATAGTATGGATGCTAAAAATGATCAATTATTAGTAACTGCAGAGACAGAGCTGTTGGATTTGCATAAAATAGGTATTGAGCTATGGAGAACATATTAAAAATTGAGCTAAAATATATTTCTTTTGAAAGTCCTCTTTTTAAGATACTCAATAACTGATCCTTAAGATATTTAGCTCCAGGGATAAAACTATGGCTCAGCTTTAGATAACTGTGTCATGTCTTCTATCTGATGGAAATTTGTTCCACAGTACAGTCTGGTTAGAGAGAGGTGGGAGATATGGAAAACAGCTTACTGGATGGTTTAAAATCCATCTCGTGTACATAACACAATTTACTAGCTAGAAATCCTGTTTTCTGCAGTCTTTGGTGCTTCTTAAAATTAGTACTTACCAGTTTTACTTGGGAAGGACTCTGAGAGTTGTCTTGTCTTTGTCCTCAGACAACCTGAGGACATGATAAATGGGATCTATTAACTGAACACAGCAACATTTGAATGCATCGCATTATAGTACATAAAAGAGTAAACACCGCGATAACCCTGAGTACACAGCAGTTAAATAATTTATCATTCATGAAAAGAACCCTCCTTAGAGATACGACCCAAACAGTGACTTACTATGGAATTGCTTCGGAAGTAGCCCAAGACTGGCCAAACTGATACAAGAGAGGGCATCTTCCCCCCAAACATTGTCCTAAAACTCCACAATAAATGAGAATACTTTTGGAAATATGTTTTCTATATTCAAACATTTTCTATTCATAATGATAGAGAAATATTATAGGAAAAAAATAATTTTAACAACATTTTACAGTCCAATGACATATTAGTTTTAGTTTATTTATCTGTGAAAAGAATAGCCAAGTGATTTTATAAAAAGTCCCTTTGGAGGCTGTAGGCTCCCTTCTATAAGCCTCATTAATCTGTAGAAAAATGTGAGTCCTCGTTATTACTGTGTTTTTCTATCATTTGTATAACCATGAAATATCACAAATGTTTTTAATAAGGTATATTCTAAAGGAGAAGTGTTTATCAGGTAGGCTTGGTGATAAGGAAAAATTTAGGGTCTATCCTTTCTGGAATAGACAGGACACCTGGGGATTATGAAATGAGGATGAAGGGAGAGGTTGAGTCTGAGATGACTTTTAAGTGGTTAGAAACATAAGGTAAAATTTGTTTGAAAGTTACAGACCACAAGAGATGACTGTCACCATGCAGACATGAAAGGCAGGATAAAATTATCTTTTCAAATTTAGATAAAAGGGGCCTAATGAAGTTCCCTGTGGGAGTTCTTGAGGTTCCACATTTGACACAGAATTAACCTGGAAGGTTTAAAAACTATAGTATAGACAATTTGGATCCTTTAGGAGCTCCACATTAGAGTTGACAGGCCTCCACATCCCACCTTTGACCCTCTGGCCCCAGACAAATACCTGTCTCTGATGAAATTTCCTCTTCATCCCTAGCCATATTTTTTAGCAAAATGGTCTAGAATGCAATCTTAAACCTGGCCTACTGAATTTTGGTGAAGGTGTGAATGTGCAGCTTTTGCATTTTTCTAGGGTAATTTTTCTCTAGATAATTTGAAGCCTATTTTTAGAAATATAGAAAATGAGGTTGTAAACTAAGTGATCACTAGTGTATTTCAGGACAGTTTAATTGACCCAGATAGCAGCTGGATAGATGATGAAAGAGCTGAGGGTTCTATGAAGAGCTGATATCTAAATAATCCACTGAAACATGGTTTTAATGTGTTCCTTCCATCTTCTTACAAGTGAGGGTTTGGGCTGCAGTCACGGATTTTATTGGTAATCAGCTCCCTGGGCTGGACAGATGTCTTGAGAGGATGTGTTTGTATGTGATGCTTTGTAGAAGGTTGTGGAGAGTCATGTCTATGGAGAATGACCAGGATAACCACCAAGATCCCTTAAGGAAATGGGGTGTTTACCTTAGGAAGGAAGCACTCTGAGTGAGAAAAGACTGCTGACCTCAACCTTGAAAGTGCATTCTCTGAAATAGTACAACAAGCTATTCAACCTCTCAACCAAGTGGTAGGCTGCAAAGTGGGTGTGAGAAGCAAAGAGAGAGACTTGAGCTGTGAAGAGAATTCTCTCCCAAGGGCTGATCTGGAAC
>PVIR01026148.1:0-23471 GCA_004026965.1 Petromus typicus | reverse complement strand
TTTTTATACTGTTACTGGTATCTTCAATCTGACCTTTCTCGGAGTTGCAAACCCTCCTTTTTCCTATTGTCTTCCTCAGGGGCATCTATCTCATTGGGATCCTAAATTCAACATCTTAAAATCAGTGCAGACAATTTATCGTTTGCCTTCATTCTCCTTTCATCCAGTCCTTCCGCCAGCGTTCCCCAAGCCGCCGTCAGTACTCTGCAAACAGGGAAATCAGAGAGTCATTCTTGGAAACTTTCTTTTCCATTTCCTGTACATAATCACTCACTAAGTCCTATTCATTTTAACTCTTAAATACCTTAGAAACTGGTCTTCTGTACGTGTGACCCAAGCCCATACCATTTAAGCTGCTAATTGATCTCGCTACAAGCCCTCACCTTCCTCTTCCATCAGTACATGCAGTCAGACAGGCAGAGTGATTGATTTAAAAGAAAAGCTACCAGTTTATATTGAATGAAATATTTATTGAAACCTACAAGGTCTGCCCTAACCTGGCTCGTCTCTTCAGGTTCACCTTTGTTATTTGCTCCTTCTTTTGTGGGCTCCCAGATACATTGGCCTTTCCACATATTTCTGTGCCTCAAATGCTTGACCCAGTTTGACTTAACGCTGTTAACTCACGATCTTCCTTCACAGATCGATTCAATCTTTACTTTCTCAGGAGAATGTTCTATCTACAGTAGAGTAACTGAAACTCCAGTTCTACTCTCTCCTTTCACTTGTATTTTTCTTCAAATAATGACTGTGTGAAGTTACAGAGGTATGATAAAATATGGTGCATTTTTTGATTTTTAAAACATTACAGTAAAAGACACACGACCCTAAATCCCCCCTCCCAAAATATTTCCCTTCCTTTGGAACACGTATCCCATCATTCCATCCTGTAATATTTTATTTGACAGAGATCACCACAAATGTTTTGAAATGATTCAGGACCTCAAGACAGCCATGAAAAGACATTCATGAAAAAGTACTTCAGAAAGTGGCACGGATAAGAGAATAGTGTGTGTGTGTGTGTGTGTGCGCGCGCTTTCCTACATGGCTTTCTTTTGATCAGCACAGTATTTGAAAATGTGAGCTATTTTTGGGCTAAATTACACAAGTACTGATGATAGTGTGAAACTCAACAAGGAAGTTTGTTGTTTTTATTGTTTGTTTTTGGCTCCAAATCTTTTTTTTGAGACAGGGTCTCGCTTTGTAGTTCAGGCTGGCCCGGAGCTCAGCCTCATACTCACATCACAGCAATCCTCCTGCCTCTGCCTCCCGAGTGCTGGGATTACAGGTGTGAACCACCACTCCCGGCACTGTGGTATTTGGTACTGGTTGCTGCTGGGTGTGAGTCTCCATGCCCAGTATGATATGTGGTTGCTGGGGAATCAAACCGGGGTCCTTGTGCTTGCAAGACAAGTGCTGGAACCTTTGAGCTAACTCCCCGGCCCTTGGCTTCAAATCTTTGTCACAATATAAGGTGACAATGTGAGTTCATGTGTGATAATGGGGACAAAACAAGAAACATAAATTGTTCTTTTGGGACCAGAATTTAAAATCTGCCAAGAAGAGTTGATTCAGTGTAAATATGCTCTTGAAATAAACTGTATTTTATTTTTTTTTCCTTTGGATGTATTTAGTTATCAAGACAATGAGCACAGCTACAATTATCCCCATTAAGGATAGGAATTTTCCTGTCAGTGTAGATCTGAATGTGTTCTGGACTGTGTTGATACCAGATTTATTGATTGGATTGGTCGATATGTCTATCCTTTTATATTATCTTTTTCAGTGGATTCTAGATTAGTAATTTTCCTACTCACAGAGTCTGCAGTGTCCTGTTTGACTTGGTTCAGAACGCAAACAATGGTTTAAATATTAGCTTAATAACCCAAGTCAGAAGACACGCACAAATTTCCACAATGTGGCTACATTGTGGAACATTTTCACTCACTACTCATACAGTTCTATGAATCTAGCTTTGTAGTTAGGAGATTCCTTTTTCCAACAGCATTAAAATTGAATGTGGTTATGAGAGGTAATTTATGAAAGTTATTTTTCTGAATGTTTCACATCCCATGTTTTTATCCATTTCTATTTGCTTTTTATTTTGGAAAACCATTAGATGAATACTCTCCACAGTATGTACTGTCTTTCTATCCTTTTGATGGGACAAAGAACATGAGTAGGTCTTGAAGAGAGAGCAGCATCTTCAGGATCTGAGCAGCAAGATCAAAATGTTCTCCTCAGTTTCCCATCACATACAGAACCAAGTCCAAATTCTCCAATATGGAATCCATGGCCATACAAAATCTTCCCTCAACATCATCTCTTTTGGCAATTCGTAGAGAGTTTAAGTATCTCCAGGACTGTGATAACTTCTGGGGTATAACCCCATTGTAATTATTAGACTTTGTATTTGTTCTGGGACAGGATACTAAGTAAAGGAGCAATTACAAAACTTATCACTGTAACTACTAGCCACACCAACTATACCTAACAACTCACAGTTCAGTACAATTCAATGCATGCAGTTGAGTACATCCCGGAGGAAACAAGACAATAGTTTCATAGATAGCTTCCTTGCCTACTTCCTACCCATTTATGGCTCAACTCTAGGAGCACCTCAGCATTTGAGAAATTGTCCTGGGATTTAAAATCTTCTCTAAAGAAGATCTACAGGATTCTGGGCACAAATTCAAATGAGATCCATTCCAAAGAAGTCCTAGAATCTACATAAGACGTTCCACATGGAGTCCAGGATGATAGTCCTCTCTGATTTTCATTAAGTTTTGAATGATTCTCTAGCACAACCTTAAAGAGAAAGGCATTCATGGGAGTGGTATATGAAGAAACTGTTCTTAGAGCTGGGAAATTAGCTCAGTGGTTACAGCATTTGCTTGGAAAGCGCCAGGTCCCAAGTTCGATCCCTGGTAACCACATACAATAATACTGGGCGTGGTGACTCAACACCTATAATTTCATCCCTTGAGAGGCAGAGGCCAGAGGATCACCCTGAGTTTGAGGCTGACTTGGACTACATAGTAAATTCAGAGCCAGCCTGAACTACAAAGCAAGAGCCTTTCTCAAAACAAAGCAAAATTTAAAAACCCACTGCTCTTTAAAGAAACCAGTAAACAGTGACAAAAACACAAATACGTTATGAAAAGAGCTCAGCAACTGTGTGGTTTCAGTTGAGATCTGGCCTCAGATTGATCCCATGGTGAGAGTTCTCAGGCATGAATGGTACCACAAAGATGTGCTACCTCGAGTCATGGGACATAGCTTGTTATACCTCCTCAATGTTCCAGTTACCGATCGGTGAGCAACATCAGAAAGGATGTATCTCCTAGAACACTTCTGAGCAAGCTATTTCCCCTGGCTGACCTGAATGGCCTGCAGAAGTGTACCTGGGAAACTAACAGTCAACACTCAGCTTCTGATGGACAGGCATACAGCTCTAGTAGAGGACACGTGCTCATAGTATCATCTCCATCTCTTACACCTAAAAATGTTCAAGACCCGATAAACCTTGAAATATTTTGTGTCTGTGCCTAGCTTTGGAACATTTCCCCAGAGACTCACATTAGGGTGTCTTTTCCATTTTAAATATTAAAATCAAGTTTCTCCTCTTTGAATCCTAGAATACCCATGAACATTAAAAAGTTATTTAAATTCCAAGGTTTCTTTTTCAGGGATCCTACTATTGGACATTAATAATTAACTTGAAGCCTAATGTAAACAAATCCTTCAAGCTGAGTTCACAAAAAACAAGGCAGTTTCAAGAAAAATTGGGTCAGTGATCTCATGCTACTCCTGCCATGGACATTCTAATTGTAGTTTGTCTTTTTTTCTACTTGGGAAGAAGTTGGGGACAAGAACAAGTGTAAGTGAAAGATACAACTTTCATTTGAAATGCATTTTAGTTGTAATTTTATAGAAAGCAGAATTCAGGCAACATCTGATAAAATTCACTTTTGATTTCTGAGGCATCCAAATGAATTTCTTTCCTCTAGCACCCACTGCTCCTGGTCTGTGCTTTAATGAAAGTCTTTTGTGAGCTATGCATGATTTGTCTCCTGATACTGAATATTTTGCCAATTCTCTTACCTTTGCCTCCAAGGCAGAGTACCTCTCTGACTGGTATTTTGTTTGAAAGTGGATTATTTAAAAGACAGAATTATGATCTGTATTTGCACTTTCAATAGGGATCTTTATTAAACATTTCTTGGGTATAACTGATCGAGACTACTTCTATCTGCCCTCTTGAAATCTTGTCCTTGCAGTGCATTCTGTAAAGTATCCTGGCTTTTGAAGGGGTGGGAGGTTGTAAGGAGGTCAGGGAAATAGGAAAAAAATGACAATTAAGATGCATCATGTACAGGCACAAATTCTTAATGTTGAATGTGATCATAATGTATATATACAATGTAGCAATAAAATCAATTAATAAAAAAATATCCTGGTTCTTCCATAGCTAACAAACTTCTGTGGAATAGAAAGTATATTGCTAAGTTTAAGGAATATTGATAATTTATATTGATTCTATGAAGTGAAAATATTAAACTTTTATTTATAAATTGACTATAATTTTTACTGTTTCAACAGGTATATTGTCTCAGCACCTAAAGCATTCTATCTTGGAACCTCTGAAAATATCATAATTCAGGCTTATGGATACATAGAATCATTCTCTGTGATTGTTGCTGTTAAAAGTTACCCTGACAAAAATTTTACATATTCTTTTAACCAAATTTATTTATCTCCAGAAAATAAATTTCAAGACTCTGCAAACTTAACTGTAGGTATCCTTATATTTTGTTTTATATGTAAGATGATTCTTTGTAAAATTACAAATACATGGTCCGTTGATCTGTTTTATATGTGTGAGTAAACAATGTGATGTATAGTACTGTTATGTGAGGTGGCTAGATGATGCGAGACAAGTGCCATGCCATTCATATTTA
Organism: Petromus typicus; assembly: GCA_004026965.1. Taxonomy (NCBI): domain Eukaryota; kingdom Metazoa; phylum Chordata; class Mammalia; order Rodentia; family Petromuridae; genus Petromus; species Petromus typicus. The sequence continues at coordinate 18,510 of PVIR01026148.1, read as the reverse complement.
CAGTAATTGGTGAAGGTTAAATGGCGAACATATTTTTTTATTTGGGGACAGTTAAGGAACTGTGAGTCTGAGTGAAGTAGGAAATGGCTGATAAAAATGAACACACTAGGAGAAGTTTTTGTTGTTGTTGTTGTTGTTGTTGTTTTGAGACAGGGTCTCTTGCTTTTGTGGTTCAGGCGGGCCCTAAGCTCAGCCTCCAACTCACATCACAGCAATCCTCCTAGCTCTGCCTCCTGACTGCTGGGATTATAGGTGGAAGCCACCACGCCCGGCACTGTGGTATGTGTACTGGTTGCTGCTGGGCATGAGTCTCCACACCCAGTATTGTATGTGGTTACCGAGGAATCGAACCCAGGCCCTTACGCTTGCAAGACAGGCAGTAGAACCACTGAGCCAAATCCCCAGCCCGATTATAATTTTTAACAGACATTGAATTGGATCATTTTTGAAAGTTTGCATTTGAAACTAAATTTTATAAGACACTAAAATACAAAATGATTAACTGTGTTAATTTTTCAGAATTTTTATATTTATTTGATATAATCAAATTATTGGCATAGATATCTAAAGAGCACTGTTTTACTTTTAAGATTATCAGATAATTTTTTTCTATAAACTTTTTTTTTTAACAGATACAACCAAAAGATTTATCTGGAAGGCCAAATGCAGTTTCACACGTGTATTTAGAAGTTGTATCAGTACATTTCTCAAAAGAAAAAAAAATTCCACTACGCTATGACAATGGATTTCTTTTTATTCAGACAGACAGAGCTGTTTACAATTTGGGCCAATCAGGTATAATAACAATAGAATTTTATCCCACCGGGGAAAAGTGGGATGATCTTGTGAATATTTGGGGGCACATATTTTATCTTTTGGGAAACACAAGAAAATAAGATCTTACTTTATATTATACACAAAAATAAAGAGTTAGAAACTGAAAGTTAAATTATAAATTATAGAAACAAAGAATAAGGAAGATGGGAATCCTTGAGTGGTGGGATTAGAAGACATCTTTTCTAGAAGGATGCTAAAGCTTTTTTCAAATTTGGCTTTTTAAAGGAAAGAAACCATGGAGAAAGCTTTATGGAGAGAAGGGGATATGCAGAGTGTGATGATGCATTATAGAAGTTACACTTGATAAAAAGCCTGAATTTTAACTAAAAAACTCCTCTTGTTTTGTCACCAATAGTATGTCTTCTTACAAATATTTTTTTAAATTATCTTTATCGGTACATTAAATATACACATCATGATTGCACTCCATAATGGGGATTTGTACCAGTATAAGACACAACTTAATTCTCATTTTTTCCCATAGCCCCACCCACCCTACCACCCCCCCCGTATATATAAAATTTGTTTCCTTACTTTTTTGTTACAATCTCAACATTGTCCCCTACAAATATTTTATATTACTATTCAAAATTGTGAAATAGATTACAAAGTTCCCTTAGTAATATCTGTCACCTTATGTTTTATTTGGAGTTTTCAGTCTTCTTTTAGTAAATTCCCTCTTACAAATTAAAAAAGGAAGGAAGTTCCAGCTAATTGGAACATACTGAGTGCAAGAGCATTTGCTGCATGAGTATTGACTAGTTGGGAGGGTGGAGAAAATAATTAGGTGAGATGAGCTGGAGATCACCCGTGCAGTTGTAGCAACAGGGCAGAGTCCTTGCCAGGACATTCGGTCTTAGCCAGGATGAGAGCCCTGTCTTGGTATTTGATCAGAGGGAGACAGTGTGTCTTATAAGAGGTCAGATCTGTAGGGTTTTCATCGTTAGAGAGCTCAGATACTTAATCAGACCTTTGGATATGTAAGCTCTTGCTTGTGACTTAGAGAATGCTTCACTGACTGGATTATTCACATAACTTACTTTCAATTCTTCCTCACTTGGATAATTTCAGATACAGATGAACTTAAGTCTCTCTTATCTAGCAGGAGGTTAAAAATACAAAGATCAAGTATAAATATTTCTTAATATGTTAATTCATGCTTTAAATGGATATAAAGAAATGTTTAAAATAACCTATTCAGAAATTTTCTTTAGAAAATTTTCTCCCCAACTTAAACAAAAGTTAAATTTCATCATCATAATAATGAACTTCTAAGTTTCTAAGCTTAGAGTTAATGTTTTGAGCTTCCTAACCTTTATTTTAAATTTCATGAACTTTGTAATACAGAGTTACTAATAGTATTGTCAGATCATTTAGAGCTGAATAGAGTTTCTAACCGTGACAATTTTTCTTGTAGTGAAAGTCAGAGTTTATTCGTTGGATAAAGACCTAAAACCATCTCCAAGAGAAGTTACATTGCTAGTGAGTTGACATTGCTAGTGAGTATACCATTACTTGAAACTGAAATTTAACCCTGGCATTTCCTTTATTTGAAGAGTTTTCATTCTTCTGATATTAATCATATCTGACATTAAGTTATGCAGTATCAAGTTGCAGGGAGCATTTATTTGGCATCTACTGTAAGTAGAACCTGGTAATTTTGTACTTCTCTGACCTCAATTAATAATTTTTGTGCATAAACTAAATGTTGAAACATTTAACGGCTCCATAAAAGAACATTTTTTGATGGCCTATCTCTAACGTGGATCAGTTGATGAATTTGTGTCCTCTTGTCACCTGTGAACAAGGCCAAATGTGACAAGGGTGGTGGAAACATAAAATGAAGCGCGTATAAGCATGCATGACACGGACTGTGTTGTCATAACAACCACAAAGAATCAATGTTAGTTCTACATTTTATGGAACAGAGGGTTAAGGGTTAGAGAAATTAAACACCAACTGGCATCCTACTGATAATAATAAGCTGAATCTGAATCTAAAATCAAGCCTATTTCCAGAGCCTCAGTATTCAGCTTCTCTCCTTTGATTTGGTGGCCCTCTATGAGCATCTGAATTTGAAAGGCCAGACCGACAGACATAATATATAGCAAGCCAAGTAAGGGGTAATGTAAAACCTAGGATAGCAAACCAGCTTGAATGGGAGGCTACACTAAAGATAAAGTGCTCCTTCTCTGGAGATAATTGCTAAAGATAAGGGTACATTCTCACCTGAGTCTTAAGGGAAACCATGGATAGGGTTTGACAGAGACAAGCCGGTGTACAGAAGAGTAGAGGTCTGAGTTGGGCGTGGTGCCACGCTCCTGTGATCCCAGTCCTAAGGGAGGCTGGCCCAGGAGGGTTGCAAGTTCAAGTCTCATCTGAACAATTTAACAAGACCTTGTCTCAGTATGAAAGAGCAGCTGGGGATGCAGCTTGGTGATAGAGTGTCCCTGATTTGATCATCAGTAACAGTAACACACACACACACACACACACACACACACACACACACACACACACACACACAAACACTGTAGAAGTCTAGACCCAGAAGAAGCAGGATGGCAGGTCATGGAGTTGACAATAACCGTGGCATGGCTATAACTAAGCAGCCTAGAAATACTTAAGGGATAGATAGTGGCAGATTTGAAGAGCTACTATGATCTGTGATTGGGGAGTCATGTCGGAACAGATGGGACCTAGTGAACTAGTCATAAAGGTGTCTGCATATACCTCTAAGGATTAAAAGATTCATATCACAGTGCCATATGTGCACCCATGTTTATAGCTGCTCAGTTTGTGATAGCTAAATCTTGGAAACAACCTAAATGCCTATCAACTGGAGACTGGATAAAGATGTGTTTGTTTGTTTTTAAAAGATGGAGTATTACTCTGCTACAAAAAATGATAAATTTGAGTCATTTGTACTCAAATGGATGTACCTTGAGGACATACTCATAAGTGAATAAATAGGTCTCAGATGTGTAAATACTACATCTTTTCTCTAATATGAAATGTAAATGAGTTCTAAAATGTATATAGATATTGAGAAATATAATATATTCAAAGGGAAAAGGGGGTGGGGTAAGTAAAAAAGGGAAAGAAAAAATTTGAAGGTAAGAAAAGGAAGCAAAGCTTATGTATGTAGGGGGTGAGAGGATTGTAGTGTGGTCAGAGGAATGGGAAAATGATAATTAAGTCGCGTTGTATACTGGTACACATTCTCAATGTCGAGTGAGATCATGATGTATATATAAAATGTATCGATAAGATCAGTTTTTTAAAAGATAAGTGTCTGGCCTCACAGACCCTGCTGTTTGCTCGTTAGACTTCCTTTAAGAGCACAGACGCAGAACACAGGAGAGGCGATGACTGTGGTCCACAGATACTTGGGTTTGATATCACAGACAGCAGGAGCCTTTGGCCACACAGTGAAATGATGAAAATGGAAAGATCGCTATCGAAGTGCTGTTCAAGAAGGAGGGTTTATGGGGAAGAGAACAGCTAGGAGTTTAATATTACATTAAATATTTATAGTTTTACTTAATTCTGCTTAAAATATGCCTTCATGCTTTCACAGTAGTCTTTGCTATGAATCACGGCCTCCCGACTAGACCAATATTGCATGTGCTAACCTTCCTTAGAACGTGTTAGCACGTGTCTCTCTAAGAAGAGTAGAGAACACATTATGTTTATGGGTAGCTTCTGTACTTATAAGTCATTAAGAAAAAAATTAAACTGCGTTTTTGTTTTTCTTTTCACCCAAAGGATCCACAAGGGTCAGAAGTTGCCACAGAAGAAAAAAAAAGTTATACTGGGATTATCACTTTTCCTGATTTCAAGATCCTCTCCTATCTGAAGTATTTTCAGTTATTTGTTGGTTCAGTTGCTCTTCAAAGCAGTGGAGACATTTCAAGGCTATAAAACAATCAGAAGGTCCATTGACATGTTAACAGAAAGGTGGCAATGAAAGTTAGGTTAATTTGAGCTATTCTGAGTAGGTTTAGCGATGTCCTGACCTAAGAGAAGGTGGAAATTTACTTAAGAAGGCTTAAGCCCTTCTGCATCAAAGCAGGGCCTGATGGAATGTTCCCTACAGTCACCGCCAAGGTGGTCCACTCTGTCGGGTACAGGTCTCCCACAGGAAGCCTGGGTGATGGACTCTCTGGACACAGACGGCCCACAAAATGAGGGGAGTACAATGGAAAAACAATACAAATAAGAAAGAAAAGAATATGTCCATTGAGTGAGACCCTGTCTCAAAACAGTATATGCTTCCTATTTCTTGGTGGTTTGGGAAGCTTTCTTTGAAATTTTAATAACACTTCTAGAACTTGGATGATATTTTTGAAATGTGATTTTAAATTTCAATATAACACTTCAATAATCTAAGTATAACATTTCAGTAAATTAAAGGAATTGGCATTTATGAGTCTCCCACTACGTTCAAAGTACTGTTGAGTCTGTCATTCTCATTTTTTAAATAAGTAAACCCAGGGTTGGCGATTTAACTCAGTGGTTCTGGCGCCTGTCTGGCAAGTGCAAGGTCCCCAGTTTGATTGCCAGTAATCACATACCATACTGCCAGGTGTGGTGACACACGCCTAGAATCCCAGGACCCAGGAGGCAGAGGCAGGAGGATTGCTGTGCATTTAAGGCTCATTTGGGGCTACACAGTGAGTTCAGGGCCAGCCTGAATTACAAAGTGAGACCCTGTCTCAAAAAAAAAGTAAACTCAAGATCATACCACTATTAAATGGAAGGGTGTCAGAAACCTCCAGAAGTCTCCAAGGCAAAGCTCATCTCTGCTCTTGTCTTCTACTATATTGTCCCCTAAAAATAATGACATTTTGACCTTGAGTTGTATGAGTTATAAAACAATGTATTTATATCGTCTAGATAAGTTTAACTTCATCAAAGTTCTTAAAAATATAGTTCTGATTTTCTGGCAAACTGTGTAATATATTACAGTTCTTAGTAAGATTGAGCTCTTCTGGTTCATCAACTGAATAATTAATATTGAAATATTGAAAAATTTAAAATACTTTTTTGTTAAATACAGACAGCATTACAAGCTACTAGAGAAAGAATCAATAATATGAAGAAAATTTCAGGCATGTCCATTGATTTTTTTTCTTTTTTGGGGGGGCGGGTTTGAGACAGGGTCTCGCTTTGTGGTTCAGGCTGGCCCTGAGCTCAGCCTCAGACTCACATCACAGCAATCCTCCTGCCTCTGCCTCCCGAGTGCTGGGATTACAGGTGTGAGCCACCATGCCCAGCACTGTGGTATGTGGTACTGGTTGCTGCTGGGTGTGAGTCTCCACGCCCAGTATTGTATGTGGTTACCAGGGGATCGAACCCGGGTCCTTGTGCTTGCAAGACAGGCACTGGAACCACTGAGCTAACTCCCCAGCCCCCATTGATTTTTTTCTAACATCTGTATTTTTGTTTATAATTTTAATACATCAAATATCGTATATTGATTAGAAGGTGCAGAAAACTGAAGCTGCTGTCAAGGTCATTGAAACATGGAATGTTGTGAAGGTTTTAGTCAGAATGATAAAATTTAAATTCCAGCTGCATCACCTACCAGCTGTTTGTCCTAGGAAAGTTTTTTGATGGTAATATATGGCTAATAATAGACTATATTTTTCTAGTAATATAACTTTTGTGAGGATAGAATGAACTCACATATATAAAGCATTTAGTTCTTGGCCCATGTGAAGCAAGTACAGTCATTAGATAAATTATAGATATATTATTTAATGATATGTAAATTTTAAATGTGTTACTTTTATAGATACGGTGTTTGGACAATTGAAGCTAAATATAAAGAGGACTTTATAACGACAGAAACTGCATCTTTCACAGTGAAAGGACCTGGTAATGTCTAATAAATTATTGAGATTTCCTCTATGTGTTTTTAAAAACAGTTCTGAATGACTTTATAGAGTAACAACCCAGTAAAAATGAAGGGGGCAGCAGGTGATCACAGGTGGTCATACAGTGGTCACATCAGAAACAAGGGAGAGTAAGTTATATGCTTGTGTGATCTGTGGTTCTCTGACTTTCTTAGAGATTGTCCGACCTGATCCCCTTGTCCAAATTATCACAATCACTTTGCCTAAAACAAGAACCAGATCACTACTTGTGCTATTTAGCTTTCAGTCATGGCGAGGAAATACTCGAGATCAATGACTGAAAAAATGAAAGGCTTGGCCTGGGATTTAGCTCAGTGGTTCTGGCACCTGTCTTGCAAGCTCAAGGACCCGGGTTTAGTCGCCCAGTGACCACATAACAATACTGGGCGTGGAGACTCACGCCCAACAGCAACCAGTACCACATGCCACAGTGCCAGGCATGGTGGTTTACACCTGTAATCCCAGCACTTGGGAGGCAGAGGCAGGAGGATTGCTGTGATGTGAGTTGGAAGCTGAGCTCAGGGCCAGCATGAACTACAAAGAGAGACCCTGTCTTTAAAAAAAAGGCTTTTTTTCAGCTCAGAGTTTTAGAGATTTTGGTCTATAGTCAGCTAGTTTCATTATGTTTGGGTGTGTGATGAGACAGAAAAATCTCTGTGGAAGGGCACAGTGGATGAAAGCTGTTGTGAGGACACTAGAATGTGGTAGCTGGCTCTCTCTTCCATTTTTGCTTCGTCTAGGCTCCCACCCTATTAAATGGTGTGACAGTGGTCTTGCTGAGTGTCCCTTATGAGTTTGCTGTCTTGCATAGCAGTTCTCTCTGGAAAAACATTCGTAGATACACCCAGAAGTGGAATTTTACTAATTTCCTAGGAGTTCTTTCATCTTTTTCTCTTATCTTTCTTTTTCTTTTTTTACATCTGGTACTGGAGATCAAACTCAGGACTTTGTGCTTGCCAGGGAGGTACGGTGCCACTGAGGCACATCACAGACCCTCCTAGCTGTGGTCAGTCAGGATTAACCATCATGATACCTTTGAGTCTCAGACTCAGGACTCTTCCCCCATCAGCCCTAAAAAATCAGCACTGCATTGGAAAATGACCACATTTGGGAAAACACTTATTTTGGAAATGTTTGTATTAATTGTGCTAATAATTAACTGGTAAAAATTCCCATTTACTTCTCATAAGAACACACTAGATAGACAGTTTGTATGTAAAGCTGTTACATCATGTTTTCTGCCTACAGTCAGATGCAGAAGCAGAGAAGTATTTATAATTAGGAAATGAAGGTAAACATATATAAAAATTTGAAATATTTAGCATGTTAAAACTACAGCAGTGAAATATCCTCTCAATCAATAGAACTCACCTTTGGAGTCTTATTAGAAACTCTCTTGGACACGCTTCATAGTGCAAAGTCTTCGCTTTGTGGTTAGAGTACACACTGCACAGCAGTTTTCTCCAGTGCAAAGCAAAGTTCTCACTGTATCGCTCTTCTACATTTGTTTTTCATTTAGGTGTAGATTTGACAGACCCCATTCTCTATCTTAAGAGGACCAGAAAATTAGCCATAAAAACTTTGGGGATTTCAAGGTTACTATATTTGTTGATTCTTTTTTTTTTTTTTTTAGGTTTTTTGAGACAGGGTCTCATATATTTATTGATTCTAATCTTGCTGTTGTCATAAAATATCATACACAAATAATCTTAGAGATTTAATGTTTGGTGAGTTTACAGGTGACTACATTGCTTAGATATGAAAAATACAAGTCCATTTCAGGCAAATCTGCTTCAACCCTCTTCCCATAGCTGTGGCATTAATTACATTTAAAAAAAACAAACAACAACAACAAAAACACACAGCTTCAGGGTTTTCTGAATATCATCTGAAGCCATGTGAATCTGAAAATTAAAAAGTTTCTTACCCAGCTCTTATAGGGAACTATAAATACATTTCAAGCAGGGAACGTTTTGATGTAATGGGACAGAGGAACCTCACTAACCTCAGCATTCTCTGCTCACCTCGATGACCATCAATACCCCTGCGAATCCCTGTGACCATCCAGTGATTGGCCCCGTCTCTCTTCTGCAGAAGCCCTAACTCATTTTAAACCCCTTGTATTACTGTTAGAAGACAGCATCCATACAAAGAGGAGAGTTCAAGCAGAGGGTAGTTTTAGACACTCGGACGCTTGGAAACTAGGAGCACAGACACTTCCTTTCTGACTGCATAGGTCTATTCTTTTCCTTATATGCATTCAAGAAGTGAGGCGAGGCTTCCAATCCTGTTTACCACACCCTGTTCTGCAGACTGCTCAGCCCAGGTGGAGAAAGCTGCACCTAGAGGAAGAGGGGAGATTTGGCTGGAAGGTAACCAGGTCGGGTCCTGGGGAGTTGGCTACACAAGAGCAAAGCAAATGTCTCACTGTTCTAGCTGCTTCTCTTTGCATTGGAGAAAACTGCTTCGCAGAGTATATGGTAAAAACAGAGCAAGGACTTTGCACTATGAAGCATGTCCAAGAGAGTTTCTAATAAGAAATGCCAAACGTGAGTTCTATTTGATTCAGGAGTATAGTTTTAATATGTTAAATATTTCAATTTTTACATGTTCTTGCCTTCATTTTTTAATTGTAAATATCTTTCTGCTTCTACATATGACTGGTAGGCAGAAAATATGGTGGAAATAGTTCACTAATAGCTTTTCATACAAATTGTCTTTCTTTCTTTTTTTTTGAGACAGGGTCTCACTTTGTAGTTCAGGCTGGCCCTGAGTTCAGCTTCAAACTCACATCACAGCAATCCTCCTGCCTCTGCCTCCCAAGTGCTGGAATTACAGGCGTGAGCCACCATGCCTGGCTCTGTGGTATGTGGTACTGGTTGCTGCTGGGCGTGAGTCTCCATACCCAGTATGGTATGTGGTTAACCAGAGATCAAACCCGGGTCCATGCGCTTGCAAGGCAGGTGCCCGAACCACTGAGCCAAATCCCCGGCCCTATAAATTGTCTTTCTAGGATGTTCTTAAGAGAAGTGAATGGGAATTTTTCCCAGTTAATTATTAGCACAATTAATACAAACATTTCCAGAATAAGTGTTTTCCCAAACATGGTCATTTTCCAATGTGGCGCTGATTTTTTAGGACTAATGGGGAAAAGTCCTGAGTCTGGGATTCAAAGGTATCATGATGGCTAATCTTTTTTTTTTTTTTTTTTTTAGGTTTTTTTGAGACAAGTTCTCACTTTGTAGTTCAGGCTGGTCCTGAGCTCAGCCTCATACTCACATCACAGCAATCCTCCTGCCTCTGCCTCCCGAGTGCTGGGATTACAGGCGTGAGCCACCACACCTGGCACTGTGGCATGTGGTACTGGTTGCTGCTGGGCGTGAGTCTCTACACCCAGTATTGTATGTGGTTACCGGGGTTTGAACCCAGGCCCTTGCGCTTGCCAGACAGGCACCGGAATCACTGAGCTAACTCCCCAACCCCTCATGATGTTAATTTTAATTGGCTGCAGAAGAGAATTAGTAAAGCACACTTCTGGGTGTGTCTGTGAGAGTTTCTCCAGAAACAACCACCATACAAAACAGCAAACTCATAGAGAACACTCTGTCTGAATGTGGTCACACCATCAAATAAGATGAGACCCTGGGTGAAGCAAAAGTGAAGGAGAAGGACCACTATTACATTCTTGTGTTCTCTCAACACCTGTCATCGCCATGCCTTTCCATGATGACTTCTGACCCACCCCACACCTACGAGCACTGAGGCTCTGCAACTCTTAGCCAACATAAGCTTTTCTTTTTTTTTAAGTTGTTGTTCTCAGGTATTTCCTCACGTGTCAGAAAGCTAACTAACGCAGGTAATATTTTCACTCTGAAGGAAGTAAAGGTGATTCTTAAATTCATCCAATAATTCATTTCTTAAAGTTCTTTTCTTATTCCAAAATTTGAATAAAAGTCTTCAACTTATTATTGGTGTGATATTGGGCAAGTACAGATATGGTTGTCCAAAATACTCCCCGCCAACACCATGTGGGGGAAATGTTCATGAAATACATCTTTTTACAGTGACGGTGTCCCAGTCCTATACACATGAGATGTCTTTCTATGTTTTTGAAAACTATGAGTAATGGTAGCACCAACATTTTTACTTGTAACAAATAAATGAAATTGTAAAAAATTTTTACACTACGGAAGCATCCCTGAGCCATTTGAATATTGGATTGCATATTATTAAATATTAAATTTTTTACTATACTACTTGTTTATATTGCCTTGGAGACAAGAACCATTTATTTAGCATGTGTTTTTTTTTTTTTTTGGTCAGTTTCTTGGATTCATGAGATTTTGATCTGATGATGTGAAGAAAAAATGTGGAATAAATGCTCTGACAAAAGGTGTGGAACAGGACACTAATTGAAACAGACATATGGGAAGCTTATCAGCTCCTGTGAACCACTCTTCACAAAGTGGCCACAGCAAATCATCCAATATGGGCTCATCATATTGTGTGAAGGGGCCAAAGAGAGGCTTGTCCTTATCCAAAGAACAAAATGCCTCAGACAGAATGGTACCACCCAGGTCACTGCATTATGTTGTATTTGACAAATGCTCAAAGGAATGCATGTTGTTCCAACAGGTAGCTTCAAAGGAGCCAATGGAAAAGCTGTCAAACATGATCTTCCTCTCAGTACACTGGATTTAGCTGCCACTCCTCATTCTCCAAGCCCTGGAATTCCATATTCTATCAAGGTTAGATGATTAAAGAATCTCATATGGCTGCATTTCTTCATGTACTCATAGGTTACTTCATCTACAGAAGAACGGAAGAGAAGAATCTTAGAGAGATTTTGCTTCTCTGTGACCACCAGTATATACCATAAATATATACAATTTTAATTTGTCAATTTAAAATATAGTGCTACATATTTTTCCTCTTTAGAGAAAAAATGATTGCCACATCCTGTTCTACATTTTTTCTGTCCTCAAATACCTACTTCTGCCAGCCCTTGTCACTAAGAAATGAATTGATAAGTTAGCATGTCATTTCAGAAAAAAAGGTTAATCTTTTTTTTTTTTTTTTTTTTCAGTACTAGGGATCAAACTCACAAGCTTGTGCTTGCAAGGCAGGGGCAGTGCCACTGAGCTAAATCCTAGATGAGCCCTATGATCTTTTCTTTGATTTCACCAGACTCTTCTACAGTATCCTCTATTTGCATAGAACCAGTTGCTTTTCTATAGTCACTCAGTAACATGATCTTAGGTGTGATTAATTTGCCTTTGCTAATGCTGTGGGAAGTCTGAGGATTTGTAAGGGATGTAGATGTATCCATATATATTAAGTACATAGAATCAGATGTGGTACGAAAAAAACACAGGACAGATGTTAGCAGTTATCATCACCACCATGACATTATTCATGGAAAATTAGGTATCAGTATGTTTAATTTACTTTCACTATCTCTTTTAGGTTCAAACTGATGAGCCACACCTTCCCGGAAAACATCAGGGCAGCAGTGACTCTCAAGAAGTGACCCACTCATCACCCAGCCAAAGTTTTCTTTCCCTTGAGTGGACCGGTGGTTACAGGAGTTTGCCTGTTGGAGGACATCTGAGCGTCACTGTTAGCCCTAAAAGTCCATATATTGACAAAATTACCCACTACAACTATTTGGTAAGTTCAGTAATATCTTCCTGGCACCAGTGTCTTTTGATAATGTCCTCTTAGTTATACAACTAGTCCTTAAAATGACTGATTATCTGACATAATTGTTATTTAGTGAATAAATGAAGGAACTTTAATGCTTTCTGATTTATAAAGCACATTCACAAGAAAAGCTGCATGACAGTATTTTAGTTCAGCATATAGTGGAATATACTGGAAAAGATAAACGATCTTCACGCTCATAAGTACTGGAAGGTAGGTTTAGTGTTTTGTTGAACATCTTGCGACTCCTAAATCGATACTCCTTCCACAACACATTGCCAAGGGTTCGGTCAGAACCTTCATTCAGTCTTCAGACTGGGCAGCGACTCCAGCAATGTTTCATGGCTAATCAGAGCTCTATTGACAGCAGGATGCTGATCTCCCCGATGGTCTTGAAGAATTTATCTTATCTTCAAAGCAAGTAATTCAAGATTTGAGTTCAGTAAACGATATAGTGATCCCAAACATTTTTCATTCTTATTTAAGATACAAGCTGGAAAGGATGACAGAATAATAGTTTGGAGAAGCACAGCACTTTGGTCAGTAAGATTCAGCTTCTATGTCAGGAACAATACTATACCTACTAAATGGAATGACTAAAACCATAACATAAAAGTGTGAGGATTGAACCTATTCATGTGCATGCATCTGATGCACAGTACCTGATGAATGAACATGAAATTCTTTGTTTCTCTACCTAATTTATACCCTAACGTTTAGCTCTGTCTGATGCTTATTTCTTGCTTTGTATTTTTAGATTTCATCTAAGGGGAAAATTGTACACTTTGGCACAGAGAAGAGAACCCCAGGTTCATCTTCCCAAATTTTAAACCTTTCTGTGACTCAGCACATGGCTCCTACTGCACATCTTTTGGTCTATTACATCATCATAGGAAAGTCGACAGCAGAGTTAGTGTCTGCGTCAGTCTGCCTAAATATTGAAGAAAAGTGTGGCAACCGGCTCCAGGTGAGACAAAAATACTTATTTTCAGTCTGGGTTATTTGTGGGTGACATTTAATTTCACACTAAGAGTTTTTTTTTTTTTAACCGATTTTAGATCTATCTGTCTCCAAGCAAAGATAAATATTTGCCAGGCCAACCTGTATCACTTATTATGGAAACACAGTCAGAACTGTGGGTAGCATTAACAGCACTGGAAAATGTTATGCATGGTACCCAAGGAAGAATCAAAGGTCCCATGGAAAGAGTTAAGTAGAGTACACTCTAAATTTCTGGTATATGGTGTGATGTGTGACCTTGTGGCCACCATGATTCCCTCAGTGTTCTATGGTTATGGGAGAATATAAGAAAAAGTCCCACTCTGCCAGTGTCTATGTTCTCAGCTCAATGGAAGAGTAACAATTCTAAGAGCTAAAATTTATTGAACCCAGACCATATGCTGAGCTTTACTCTAAGCCTTTACATCTATTGTTTAGTTGGATATTTAAAATAATTCTATGAGGTGGAACTCAATAATACATATTATATTTAAAACTTGTCACACTTGCACAGTACCATTAATGATGGTGAAAACTAAGATTCAGGTAACTTATGGCCTGAGTAGAAGAACACAGAAAATCAAGTGTGTTACCACTTTACAGGATCTCTTTAGCTATATAAAGGTATTTTCCCACTTAAGTTACTCCCAAACTCATTTTGTTTTATATTAACACATTTTACTTGGAACTATTCTCAATGAAATGCTAAAATTCAAACTTCTTATTCAGTTTTGTTATTTCGCATTGTAGAATTCCCTTTTTTCCTAAAAGCTGGATCAGATTCCATTGCAGGTTTATATCATATTTTCTTCTTATCAAGAAAAACACAAATCGACATTTAGAAACGAACTTTCAAAATTATCAGTTCCAAACCATCTTCCATTTAGTACCTGAAACCATCATCTAATAAACAATAATATTATTTATTATTTAATTAATATTATTTAATCTGAAAGCACTTTTTAAGCAAGTAAATGAAATTAAATTATTTGCCCACTCTAGGGAAAGGATATGACTTAGAAATGCTAGTGTTCTCCGTGGGTTGAGTGGACTGAGTGTGTTGAGTCCACTGGAAAGAAAATCAGGAAGTGAGAGCATGGTGTAGGAGAAAAAAATGGCTCCACATAAGAAAGTAATGGCCATGAAGAGGTATTTCTCCTCACCCTCTTCTTTCCATGTGCAGCAACCTCTTCCCCTCAGTCAGTCGCCAAGGATCACTTTCACGAGTCCCATGGGCCATGGTTACGAACCCTTCTAGCCAAGAGTAATTCACAGAGCATTCCTATGTTGTGTTCTGCTCCACCATTGCAATGAAATAAATAGAGGGTCTCATCCTTCTTCTCAGAACTTAGAAGAGAGCCAAGAGGCAGAGTGAGCATTTCATCTACTTATTCACTCAAACTGTCAAAGGATGTCTTATTAACTCACTGTACAAGTTTTAAGAAAGAAGAGTCTAAATCACTTCCTAAGAACTTCCAAATGAGAGTTGTCCTTCTTTGGGTGAATTCCTGAGTGAATTTATAATACTGAATGTTATAAACCCATGAAGTAAAAAACTAGAAAAGGCAAGAAATAAATAGTTGGGGAAATGGCACAATTAGATTTTAAACATTCAGTAAGTGATTGGCTTGAAACTATCATTATCCACAAGTCGAGGGCTGTTTTCCTGTAATGGCCACTGAATGTTGTGTTTTGAGGGAATGATTTCCTTTCCGAGCAGGTATTTGGACTGTCAGGAAGAAGTGACCAGGGCTGTGGAGCAAGTGGCGGCAGAAACAGCGCCCACGTGTTCCACGCAGCAGGACTCACCTTCCTCACTAATGCAAAGGCAGATGATTTGCAACAAACTGGTAATGTTATTCTTTTTCTCCACCAAGTACCATGAATATCTTTATTATGAAAATATGTTGCTTTCCTTGCTCCACATCTATTCTGTCGCAAATCCTGCTTCCACATTTCTTTCTTTAAAATTAAAATACTTAGTTTTTGCGATAAGAACACTTCCCATGAAATCTCTCCACCTCGAAAATTTCAGAGTGTAAAATACATTGTTGTTGATTGTGGATACAGTGTTATATGTAGTAGATTTGTAGAGCTTATTTATCCTGCTTTACTGAAAACTGCACCCATTGATTAGTAACTCCCAAGTTCCTCTCCCTCTGCCCCTAACACCTACTACTCCACTGGTACATTCCATGAATGTGACTAATTCAGACCCCTTACATAAGTTGTATGTGCACTATATGTGACTGGCTTATTTCATTTAACATAACAGAGGCAGGAGGATTGCTGGGATGTGAGTCTGAGGCCGAGTTCAGGGCCAGCCTGAACTACAAAGCGAGACCCTGTCTCAAAAAACCTAAAAAAAAAAGAGTTTTTATTATGAAAGGATATTGAACATCATTAATTTTTTTCCTTAAATATGATTATGTAATGATGTTGAATTTCATTAAGTGGTTTTATCCTTCATTGTATTAATGTGGTATCATACGTATATTGATTATTGCACTTTGCATCATCTTGGTATCAAGGAATAAACCTTACTTGATCACAGGGCATGATCTTTTAATATGCTGAAGTTGGGTATATTTGTATTTTGGTAAGGTTTTTTGCCTCTAGGTCTCATCAAAGATATAGCCTCTTGTTTTCTTGTGCAGGCTTTAGAGTCAGGAGAATGCTATCCTCATAAAATAAGTTTGGAATTATCTATTCTTTTCAGGTTTGAGAAGGACTGATGTTAATTGTTCTTTACATACTTGTTAGAATTCACCAGTGAATACATCTGATTCTTAGCCTTTCTTTATTGGAAGGGGTTTATTATAATTATCCTTACTAATTCAATTTCTATATTTTTTGCTTAAATAAATTATTATATTTAAGCTGTCAACAGTGACGAATAAATTGTGAATCACCATATCCAGTATGGAACTCATTATAATTTCATGGTAATGGGAGATAATTCCACCCATAATAATACCCTTGTACTTGGTAAGATATTATTAACAACAGTAGAATGAATTACTATTTCATGGTTGATGATAGGGACAGAATTTAATGAAGTGTTATGGTCCTTGGCTGGAAGAAAGGAATACTCACTAAATACGTTTTTAAGAGATAAACAAAGGCAGACGATTTGCAACAAATCGTCTGCCTTTGCACCATAAAATATGTGCAATTGGTGCTTTTTAAATAGTAATATTTGAGCTTCTTGAGACAATAACCTTTCAAAGAGCACATGATGACTCTGTTACCAAGGTCATTTACTCAGTCACATATTTTCCTTCACGAATGGTGCAGGTCAAGGTCACTGGGAAATAGAACAAAACATCAGATATAATGGCTTTGCTGTGACTCTGCAACTGTTTGCACTTTTTAGATAATGTGATGGAAATATTTATTCTGAGGAATGTTCTCTCTCTCTCTCTTTTGAGCAGATGGATCACAAAAAAACATTCACAGACCAAGAAGATCCTTGAAAGAAGAAATAGACAATCTAGGTGCTCCAAAGTTTCATTTTTTCCCCCTAGAAGTTATAGTGAAATAATTGTGGATGTACAACATTGTGTAGTTCTAGCTGATTGCTAAAGAAGAGATGAAAAGATCTGGAGGCACTTCTGGCTTTTATTTTCCAGAAAGATAAAGCAAGCTGAGTACATTGATTTAGAAGTGCAGGCTTAACCTAAAGGAAATAAGTATCCTTTACATCCATTCTCCATGGGTACAGAGTCACTAGATATTTTCAGTGCATCTTGTTCTCCATCAGAGTAGCTAGCTTAGCAGTTAAGTGTGGAGCCTCCATTTAATTCTCACAACAGCTGGGTCTCGCGACGGTTATGGCTAAAATAGTAAGTGAGACTAATCACATTCTTACGGTACGTCAGGCACTGTTGATGCTCCGTATTCATATTTTCTTGTCACACAGTCACATTTGTCATATGAAATAGGTTCTCTTATCATTCTCATTTTCCAGATGAAGAGATGGAAACAGAAAAAAAAAATTAAGTAACACGTTCTGTGTCATGCCGAAGTAGTAAACGGTAAAGGCAGAATTGAAGTTTGAACAGGCTTGGTATTTTGTTAGGGATACATTTTCTCTGCCTCTACAGAGCTATACGAATAAAATGAATCCATGAGGGTGAAACACTTAGCTCAGGAAGAACTCAGCAAATGGTCATTTAAAATCCTGGATTCTTTTTGGAATTCTTCCTTGGCCACGCCATCCTCCAACCTAGGCCAGTCAGGAACTATAAGCAGTATTTTGTCCCTGCAGAGTGAGTTTCTGAAAACTCAGCCACTTTGGCAAGTTTAAACACCTGGAGAGGAACTGTGGTCTTGTTAGTTCCCTCGTGAGGGTGGTTCCGGGCTCCAGGCCAACCTCCGCCCCTAACAGCTGTGACTACTTCCCACCTCTGTTTCCTCATCACTCAATGACAGAAATGGGCATTATCAACTCTGAAGACCCTTTCAGTGTTTTTTTTTTTTAATATTGCTTTTGTTTTATAGTAAATGTTCTTCTAAATACCCACTCAGATTTGCAGCTTGACTGCCCTAATCAAAGGATTGTTAATTGTCTGAAAGTCTGAAGATCAGTGATGTCATAGGAAAGCAGTCTGAATTAAGGCAAGACAATACTATCCAGTACTTGCCACTTACAAAAAAAAAAAAAAGACACACAAAAGGATTAACCTTTGGATACCGATAAGGGTACCAGTGACAATAGCTAGAGTTTGGTTTAGAGGATGTCAAGATGAATTCTTCTGCCCTGACACCCTCTGAAATAGAATAGGCCGCCTTGGGAGGAGCAGTTTCTGGTTCTGAGAGCTGGGGGAGCAGGAAGCCTGTTGATTCCCAGTACTAAAAAGGGGCGAGGCCGATGGCACCAGGGAGAGAGCTGGAGCAGGGCCGCTAAGTTCAGACCTGAGACTGCAAGTCTGTACTTGCTAAGAACAGTTGAATTATCCTCGCAGCCTCCCAGTTCACCCACCCTGTGGTCCAGAAATGCTGTTATGATGGAGCTCGCTACAGCGAGGAGAGCTGCGGGGACAGAGCC
>PVIR01026147.1:0-24050 GCA_004026965.1 Petromus typicus | reverse complement strand
TTTCTCTCTCAGTTTATTGATGTGTTCTCCTAAATGCCTACAGGAAAATATATGTAATTAATCATGTTTATTACTTTTCCGTGTACAATAAGAAATATTTTCTATTAATTGTAAAATTTAGAAAGTGAAAACAAGTGGCTGGAAATTTAGCTCAAGTGGTACAACACCTACCTTGGAAGCAGGACCTGAGTTCAGTCCCTGGTACCACCCAAAAAAAAGTGAATCAGAGTTCAAGTCCTAGCACATGCACGCACACCTACACATACACACAAAAGAGAACAGATGGAAAAATTGGAAATGAAGCTTTTGTAAACAAGGAGATGAGGAATTGGAGGGAAGGGATGGGAAATAAAGAAGCAAGATATAACACATACAAGTTCCCTATGATGTTATCACTATGTAGATCTAAAAGGTACCAATTTAAAAAAGAGAGAAAAGAGGTTTTTGAGGTTTTTTTGGAGACAGGTTCTCACTATATGGTTCAGACTGACTTTGATCTATGGAGCTCAGCCTCAGCTTCGAACTGGTGCTAATAGGCATGTGCCACAACAGTCAGCCCACAAAGTAGATTTAATCTCAGCCTAAACTATGTAGTGAGATACTGTCTCAAAAAAACAAAAATAAGCCAGGGTATGGTGGCTCACATCTGTAATCCCAGCACTCGGGAGGCAGAAGCAGGAGGATTGCTGTGAGTTTGAGGCTCACCTGGGGAACACAGTGAACTCAGGGCCAGCCTGAACTACAAAGTGAGACCTTCAAAGAACTAAAACTCTAAAAACTAAAAAACAAACATAAAAAAACACAACAGAAAAAAACTAGGGGCCAGGGATTTGGCTTAGTGGTTCCGGGTCTGCCTGGCAAGTGCAAGTCCCAAATCTGATCCCCAGTACCACATACCACAGTGCCAAGTATGGCAGGCTAACGCTTGTAATCTCAGCACTTGGAGGCAGAGGCAGGAGGCTGGCTGAGTTCAAGACCAGCCTCAACTACAGATACTGTCTCAAAAAAAAAAAAAAAGATGAAGAAACTTAGGTTCTGAGAGACATCTCTTTCTTAGGTCATGTGGCCTATCTTCTAGATTAATGTTCTATCCAACAGTGTTGAAGATTCTCAATTATCAGACTTTAAATGTTCCTTTTCCTTTCTGCTCTATTCTGTTCCATCATTATTTTCTTTCAGAAAGGAAGACTTAGGGGCCGGGGATTTAGCTCAGTGGTTCCAATGCCTGCCTGGCAAGTGCAAGGTCCAAGTTTGATCCCTGTCACCACCTAACACAGTGCAGGGCATGGTGGCTCATGCCTGTAATCCTAGCACTTAGGAGGCAAAGGCAGGAGGATTGCTAAATCTGAGGCTAGCCTGGGATGCCAAGTGAGTTCAGGGCCAGCCTGAACTACAAAGTGGGACCCTGTCTCAAAAAAATAAAAGAATTTTTAAAAGTGAAGAAAGGAAGGAAGGCAAACTTAGGAGCTAAAGGACATCCAATCATAATCAATCGCGCTTCTGCTTAGTCCTCGGGGATCAGATGGGAAACTGAAAGCTACTTACTTATTGGAACACAAGTGAAGTGAGCTGGTTAAATTACTGGGTAAAAGTCTGCAGCTGCGCCAGGTGTGGTGGCGGACACCTGCAACCCCAGCACTCAGGAGACTGAGGCAGGAGGATCGCTTGGAATTGGAGGCCTGGCCACATGGTGAGTTCAAGGCCACCTTACACTACATAGTGAAATCCTTCCTCAAGAGACAAAACAATATATATCTTATAAACCTGAAGATCAAGATCAATAACCTAGACAACAGAAGTTAAAAGAAAAATCAAATTTCCTTGCTCAAATCCTGATTTCTTATCTTCTCAGCTATGGAAAGTTCCAAATAAGTTCATCGTATCTCTAGGGACTTCAGATTCCTTAATTCCAAAATAGGGATTTAAGTATTTTCATAAGAATTAAAATAAAGAGCAGTGTTTACCACTTAGTTTCTGGTTTTTGTTTGTTGGTTGGTAAGAGGGAGTGAACCCAGGGTTTTTGCCCTGGGCCACATTTCCACCCACTTTTTAATGTTTTGTGACTGGGTCTTCCTAAATTATCCAGACTGGGCTCTAAGTTGTAATCCTCCTGCCTCAGCCTCCCAGAGTGCTGGGATTACAAGTGTGCACCACCCTGCCTAACTCCACTTAGTTATGGTTTACTTGTCACTGATGTACTACTGTTGACCATTAACGAGCAAACTAGTTTTAAACTTAGGCAATCCATAAGTGATTATGCTTTGGACTACAATGTATACTGTATTATACATAAAATACTTAAATTTTAAAATACTATAACCAGCTGGGGATGTAGCTCAGCAGTGCCGTACTTGCCTGCAGCGCAAGGTCTTGATTTCTATGTTTGGTACCAAAATAGATAAATAAAATACTACAACCACTGATATATTCAGTTTTTTGGAAGTTAGCTAGATATCACATTTCTGTATCTTAGAGAAAGGGAACTTATAAAAGTAGATTTCATCAATCATGCATAAGGCTGAAATAGCTTTGTCTGTTAATGGAAATGGACTGTGGTACATACATAAAGTTTGCTTGAAATGACAGAAAATCATAAAGGCAATTGCTACCTTGTTACCAGACTGATGTAATCCAAAGAAGGGTCAATGTTGCTGCAGTATTACAGGCCCTAACTGAAGAGATGAATGATGTAACTCTAGGATAGGAAAGGAGTCAACGCTGAATCACCAGAACAACTTTTGCAAACCAGAAAGGAACAAGGAGAATTCTTGAGCATTGACTCGTAGACTCAAAATCTTAGTGATCTTGTACCATCTGAATCATCACACATGTGAATCTCAAGAATAAATATAATAGGAATACTAAAGTGACTGGTTCCTGAGTATAATAATGTCCCAAGCATCTCATCCAAGCAACTCAAAATATTTTGTATCAGGACTCTGGCCCCTATTGCAGATCCTTCAAAAATACCTGCTGAGTGAATTTTTAAAAAGAAACGTGCTCAGGGCATTGGCTATGAAGTCAACCTGGATATCAAAACTAACTCCATCACTCACCATACCAGATCTGAGACAGATCCGATCACCTTTGGTCTCGATAGTCTCATCTGGAAAATGGGAAGTAGCTACAAAGAATGGAACTGGGACGACCAAACCACCCATGAAGGGCATAGAGAACAAAGCCTGGGACATAATAAACAAATTACCATTTACCTCTATTATTATCATTTTTACTATTTGCAACATGGTATTATACAAGTACAAAGCATTACAAGTCGACTTTCCTCAGTCCAGTGCTTTCAGCACTTCAGATCTTCCCAGGAAAATACAAAGGTATCACGAATGGATAAGGATTCGCAAATGCTAACCTGAGGCACAAAGGGAAATGATGGACAGGACAAGTTAGGAAAAAAAAAGAAAAAAAAAAAACCATCCCAGGACTGTAATGGCATAAATTTTCAAGAGAAGGTTGTCACAGTGGTGAGACGATCTAAGGGTTAGGAGGCAATACTTGGCCAGGCAAGTACTGGGACTTACCTTGGGGCAGGGCAATTTGTAGAAAAGCTAAAAAGACAAAGCAGACTAAGAGTGCAGGGGAGACTGGACTGGCTGGGAGGGGCCATGATGTGCCGCCAGAGTCCAGAGCAGGCTGGAGAGCTGCGGCCGGTAAATAACAAAAGGCCTTGAAACTCACACATCCCAAAACGCGTAGTGGACGCCGAGGGCCGAGAAATGTGTTTTAAGATCACAGCATCTGTGCTGAGGGTAGGCTTCTTGGGTCGGGATGGAACCCAGGAGGGGATTCCTGCTTCAGGATGAAGTAAAGAGGAAAAGAAGATCGGTAAAGAAGTGTAAGATCCCTGTCCCACTGCCCCTCTAGGAACCAGCAAGCCATACCACGTTCAGTCCCTGGAGGCCAGGGTTGAGGGTAGGACCCTCGCGGTTACCGGCGGAAACTGCCTGAGGGTGAGAGGTTACAAGAACGACTGGCAGCTGTTGAACCAATGGAGACAGCAAACGGAGTAGATGTTATTTTTTCATTGGTGGTTGTCGGGATCCACCAGCAGCCAATAAGTCTTCCTGGGGGGCGTAGCTGTGACGTTTGCTGCGGAGGAGGCCGCTTCGAATCGGCGGCGGCCAGGTTGGTGGCCTGGGCCAATTAGCGGCCTCCAACGAGAAGCACCTTCGCCAATCGGCGGCCTCCACGACGGGGCTGGTAAGAGGTATATAAGCTGAGTCGGCGACAGCGCGATCATCACTGGTGGAGACAACACGGGAAGTCTTAGTGGAGAGAGTGCCAACGTGAGAGGTAAGCCCCGCGGCCTGTTTTTCTGGGCCTGTCCTTCACCTTTTTCGCCATCTGGCCTTTCCTGACCTGATCTTTTGTCGCTCAAATTAGTGACCTCTGTGGTTCAGCGGCCTGGTGCTGGTTTGTCTGCGACTCCTGGTGACCGACGGCGCCGCAAAGATGAAGCTGTGTCTGGTGGCTGCGGCGCTCCTACTGCTCAGCGCGGCGCGGGCTGAGGAGGAGGACAAGAAGGAGGACGTGGGCACGGTGGTCGGCATCGACTTGGGGACCACCTACTCCTGGTGAGTAGGGTTTGTGGAAGCGGGACGGGGAGTGGCCTGGGCCGGCGTGTGAAGCTCTTGGCTGATTGCTCTTCTGTTGGGTTTTTCCGCCAGCGTTGGGGTGTTTAAGAACGGCCGCGTGGAGATCATCGCCAACGATCAGGGCAACCGCATCACGCCATCCTATGTGGCCTTCACCCCCGAAGGGGAGCGGCTGATCGGCGATGCGGCCAAGAACCAGCTCACCTCCAACCCAGAGAACACGGTCTTCGACGCCAAGCGGCTCATTGGCCGCACATGGAACGACCCCTCTGTGCAACAGGACATCAAGTTCTTGCCTTTCAAGGTCCGACTGGGTTTTTCTCCTCAAAATATACAGGCTGACTGAAGTGGGGGAATGTAGGACTGAGTTGCCCAGAAATACATAGACACCCAAGAAGTTACATAGTAGACGTCATATAACAAAGTTTTTATTTGATAATTTTAGTATGTCACAAAGTAAGACAATGTAGTTGTAAACTGCAGCCATCTGACTTTATTAAGATAGCAGTGTGCTCCCTAAATACTGAGTGTTCAGGTCCCAGGGACAGAAAGAAGCCAGACCATGGGGGAGGAGGTGAATCTTGACAGTGTGAAAAGTCTTTGCTTTAAAAGCTGACAAATTTTATCCCAAATGGTTCTTTAAAATAGGTGGTTGAAAAGAAAACCAAACCGTACATTCAAGTTGATATTGGAGGTGGACAAACCAAAACATTTGCTCCAGAAGAAATTTCTGCCATGGTTCTCACTAAAATGAAGGAGACTGCTGAGGCTTATTTGGGAAAGAAGGTAAATATTTCTAGAACAATGTGAAGTGTTTTCTTACAGGTTATTATTGCTGTTCTTAGTAGATTTATGTCCTGTCAATGAAATCTGTATGGTTTTGGAAATTTAAACCTGAACAACATCCACTTTTATCAGGCTTAATTATTGGGTGTTTTACTGTAGATCAAACAAAATACTAGACAATTTTCATGTGTTCCAATACTACTTGAATCTCCGAATATGAATTTGTGTATAGTCAAGTGCTTCCCTAGTGCTACAGGCAGTGCATCAATCTCATGGAACTGTATCTGGTACTCCACTAGTAGACCAGCTTAGAAGCTGAAGTGCTGGTTTGACGAGGATAAAGCATGACAATATAGTAATTACCATTTCTCATCTTTTTAGGTTACACATGCAGTCGTTACTGTACCTGCCTATTTTAATGATGCTCAAAGGCAAGCAACCAAAGATGCTGGAACAATTGCTGGACTGAATGTTATGAGGATCATCAATGAGCCGTAAGTGTGAAATTCAAGGTGGTGGCATATTTATCCAGTAGGAGAACTATGAACTTGACTTAGATGTTTCCCCATCTCTTCATTCTAACAGGACAGCAGCTGCTATTGCTTATGGCCTGGATAAGAGGGAAGGGGAGAAGAACATCCTGGTGTTTGACCTGGGTGGTGGAACCTTCGATGTGTCTCTTCTCACAATCGACAATGGTGTCTTTGAAGTCGTGGCCACTAATGGAGATACTCATCTGGGTGGAGAAGACTTTGACCAGCGTGTTATGGAACACTTCATCAAGCTCTACAAAAAGAAGACTGGCAAAGATGTGAGGAAGGACAACAGAGCTGTGCAGAAACTCCGGCGTGAGGTAGAAAAGGCCAAGCGGGCGTTGTCTTCTCAACATCAAGCAAGAATTGAAATTGAATCTTTCTATGAAGGAGAAGACTTTTCTGAGACCCTGACTCGGGCTAAATTTGAAGAACTAAACATGGTATGTTCCTTAATTTTTGCTTTATTAATGAGATCTACTTAGATTCTCTGAATTCAGGGCAATGCATGTAGCAACACAGACAATATCTAGGTAACAGGTATCACAATCACTGGGTCTTTTATTCTAGGATCTATTCCGCTCTACCATGAAGCCTGTCCAGAAAGTGTTGGAGGACTCTGACTTGAAGAAGTCTGATATTGATGAAATTGTTCTTGTTGGGGGCTCCACTCGAATTCCAAAGATTCAGCAACTGGTTAAAGAGTTCTTCAATGGCAAAGAGCCATCCCGTGGGATAAACCCAGATGAGGCTGTAGCGTATGGTGCCGCTGTCCAGGCGGGTGTACTCTCCGGTGATCAAGATACAGGTAGGCCACTGTTACGACATCTTTTTTGTGTTTTTGGAGACAGGGTCCCAAGTGTTGGGATCACAGGTATGTACCACAATGCTCAGCTTGTCAGTATCTTGCATGATGCTTCAGTGGCTGACTGGAAAGGCAGTAATGATCTTTTGCTGGAGAAAACAATAGAATGTGAAAATAGGAGCTAGTAAAGGATCGTTGAAGACAGGACCTGGGTCAGTGTTGAGATTCATAGCAACTGTTTATAATTCATTTCTTCTGTATGTTTATGGTCAGAACCTTAGTGAATGGCAGAACAGAAGATAAACTTATCCCGTGGAGAGACTTGGTAGTGGTTATAAGACTTGTGTTGGAATTTACCTTGATTTATCTACCTTTGCAGGAGACCTAGTACTGCTGGATGTATGTCCCCTTACACTTGGCATTGAAACCGTGGGAGGTGTCATGACCAAACTGATTCCAAGAAACACTGTGGTCCCCACCAAGAAGTCTCAGATCTTTTCCACAGCTTCTGATAATCAACCAACTGTTACAATCAAGGTCTATGAAGGTAATTGCATTTCTCAATACTCCGATGGGTCTTAAAAGAACGTGATTTTTTATGTAATATACAATATTAAAAGGGTTAGGGAAAGAAGTATGCTGTTTTTCAGAGGGAAGAGATCCTTCATTTGGCCTGTACTGAGTTTCACACAGTAGATATTTAATTAGGTTATTTAGTACTTGTTCCCATTAAAAATAACTTCTGAGCTGGTTCCTAGAATACAAAAACAAGAAAGAGGTTTACAGTGTATTAAAATAGATAAAATTCAGTTAAGGTGATGGCGAACCTTTTTAGAACTTTTTGTTTTTGGTTTTTTTGAGACAAGGTCTCATACTTTTGTAGTTCAGGCTGGCCCTAAGCTAACCATATACCCCAGGCAAGCCTTGAACTCACAGCAATCCCCCAGCCTCTGCCTCCTGAGTGCTGGGATTACAGGCATGTGCCACCACACCTGGCATTGTGATGTGTGGTACTGATTGCTGATGGGTGTGAGTGCCCACTCCAGGCATTGTTGTATGTGTTACCTGGGATCGAACTCAGGACCTTGTGCTTTTGAAAGGCAGACACTTGAATCACTGAGCTAAATCCTCAGCCCTGTAACTTTTAATGATATAAACAGCCTGCTGTGGCATGTGTGCCATAAGTTCACCACCACTGACTGCATTAAATGAACAGTTATTGCTCCTTGGAGACCAGTATGGAGTCACTTTAGCTTGATAGAAGTGCCCTGTCCCCACTGTAGCTCTAACTGAAACTGAGGGTCCAGATGTCCAGTGCTTGTCATCAACAAAGTTTTCTGTTTCACTTCTAGGTGAACGACCTCTGACAAAAGACAATCACCTCCTGGGTACATTTGACCTGACTGGAATTCCTCCTGCTCCCCGTGGGGTTCCCCAGATTGAAGTCACCTTTGAGATAGATGTGAATGGCATTCTTCGGGTGACAGCTGAGGACAAGGGTACAGGGAACAAAAATAAGATCACAATCACCAATGACCAAAATCGCCTGACTCCTGAAGAAATTGAAAGAATGGTCAATGATGCCGAGAAGTTTGCTGAGGAAGACAAAAAGCTTAAGGAGCGCATCGACACTAGGAATGAGTTGGAAAGCTATGCCTACTCTCTAAAGAACCAGATTGGAGATAAAGAAAAGCTGGGAGGCAAACTTTCCTCTGAAGACAAGGAGACCATGGAAAAAGCTGTAGAGGACAAGATTGAATGGCTGGAAAGCCATCAAGATGCTGACATTGAAGACTTCAAAGCAAAGAAGAAGGAATTAGAAGAAATTGTTCAGCCTATTATCAGCAAACTCTATGGCAGCGCAGGCCCTCCCCCGACTGGTGAAGAGGATACAGCAGAAAAAGATGAGTTGTAGACACTGATCTGCAAGTGCTGTAATATTGTAAATACTGGACTCAGGAACTTTTGTTAGGAGAAAAGTGAGAGAACTTAAGTCTCGAATGTAATTGGAATCTTCACCGTAGAGTGGAGTTGAAAATGCTATAGCCCAAGTGGCTGTTTACTGCTTTTCATTAGCAGTTGCTCACGTGTCTTGGGGTGGGGGGAGAGGACAAACTGGCCATCATAAAAATCTGGGTAACAAGTTGGGTCAGGGTGTGTGTTCACCTCAGATATGTTCTATTTAACAACTGGGTCATGTACATCTGGTGTAGGAACATTTTTTCTACCATAAGTGACACCAATAAATGTTTGTTATTTACACTGGTCTAATTTTTGTGAAGTTTCTAATGAGCTCAATCATTTATTTCCAAAAGATAACTGAGATGGAAAGTTAGATTCTCATTTGAGTGGAGTGGGCAGCATGTGTGGGATGTGGGACTAAGGAAAACTTTATCTTAAAGAAATGGGGAAGGAGGCTCGCTGCATCCTTATGTGGCAAGAGCTATCTCAGTACTCACGGGTGGAGCTTTACTGAACAGAAATGAAATTTTCTAAGTGTCCTTGCTAAAACTGTTATTTTTTTTATAACTAACTTTCTAACTGGCTTTACAGTTGTTTGGATTCTCTTTTCAGAATTGGAGCCAGTGTGATGGCACATGCCTGTAATCCCAGCACTCTGGGTGAGGCAAGATGGAAATAAAAGTTCAAATCCAACCTAGCTATAAAGTAAGGAGTGGGGGAGGGCAGGGATGTAGCTCAGCACACTGCCTTCCTGGCAAGTGCAAGGTCCTTGGTTCAATTCCAGTAATTGCAGGAAGGGGGCTGGGATATGTAGCTTAGTGCAAGGACCTGGGTTCCATCCCTGTAACCATATACCTATACTGGGTGTGGAGACTCACGCCCAGCAGCAACCAGTACCACATACCACAGTGCCGGGCGTGGTGGCTCACGCCTGTAATCCCAGCACTCGGGAGGCAGAGGCAGGAGGATTGCTGTGATGAGTTTGAGGCTGAGCTCAGGGTCAGCCTGAACTACAAAATGAGACCCTGTCTCAAAAAACCTAGGAAAAAAAAAAAAAAAAAGAATTTTGGGGTCAACATGGCATATAATACAGGTTTACAGACCAAACCATCAAACGGTAGTGCCTTGTGCCTGGGGGCAGAAGGGTAGGAGGCACAGACTTCTCCTGTTGCCAATTGCTATGACTACTGTTATACTGTGACCCTCGGGATCAGATCAAGGCTTTTAACTGGTGGGCTCGGTATGGTGGCATATCTCTAATCCCAGTACTCAGGAGGCAGAGGCAGGAGGATCACAAGTTTGAGGTTAGCCTGAGCTACACAATGAGTTTAGGGGAAGCCTAAACTATGAAGTAAGACTTTGTTTCAAAAACAAGACAAAAAGACTTCAACTCCGTCAATATTCACTCACATTTGCTGTGCCCCTGACTCAATAGGGATTGAACCTGGGTCCTTCACACTTAGCTACATCCCTATTCCATCTTTTTTTTTTTTTTTTTTTGAGACAGGGTCTTGCTCTGTAGTTCAGGCTAGCCTTGAGCTCTGTAGCCCAGGCAAGCCAAGAACTCACAGCAATCTTGCCTCTGCCTCCTGAGTGATGGGATTATAGGTGTTAGTCCCCATGCCTGACACTGTGGTGTGTGGTATTGACTGCTGATGGAAGTTAGTCACACCACGCCCAGCATTATAGTATGTGGTTACCAGGGATTGAGTTCAGGACCTTGTGCTTACAAGGCAGATGCTGGAATCACTGAGCTAAATCCTCAGCATCCTGTATGGAGGTGTAGGCCTTATTGAAATGGGTCTTAAATTGTCCAGGTTGGGCTTGAACTCCTGCCCCAGGCCCCCAGCTTTACTTACTTAGGTTTTATTGGTGTAAAACCCTTTCTGCAATGGAAACATTTTCACAGGTTATCCCATTTATTTTTTTCATTTACAACACAGATAACAAAGCATATATATTGTGCAAAAAATATTTTAGAGATAAGACAGCTAAAGTTTCACTTCTATGAAACTATCAAGTGTGGCTCTTATTAGTCAATTACAGTCACAATACAATCATCATAGATATTCCCTTCAGTATTCATCCCACCAAACACAAAACAGAGCAACATGTCAGTGTGACACTGCACTTTGTCAGCAGAAGTTCCTTCCTCTGCTTCACAGTTCTGAAGGACAGACTGTGAGTCTTCTTTCTCAGGAACATGTGCCACTGGCCACGGAATGACACACATGGAATGGTCCAATCGTCCAGAGGGTAGGAAAGTATCAAATTTAAGTAAGGTCCAGTGCTGTTTCTCTGTTCGAGACAAAGCAAACAAAAAGGCTTGTGTTAATCCTCAGAAATGTTTTATGATTTACTGACTCAGCTGAGCATAACACACAGGAAAAGGGAAAGAACTCACTGACTGACATTCTTTTGGATTTAGACAAAATGAAAAGCCAAGGCACTGCCACTCTTCAAAGAATATGTTAAAAGCCAGGAGTGACACTTGCTCACCTATGTGATACTGGTACATGGTGTCCAGTGCCCCCGTGGGGGTCATCCCTCCGAAGACATACACGTGTTTTCCCACAGCCACAGCTGAATGAGCAGCACAGCCACCCGGAGCAGCACCCGTGGGACTGAGCTTCTGCCACCTCATGTCACCTGTTGAGAGAGTTTTGACAGTGTCCTAAGATATGCTTTCAAACTTACCTACCACAGTTTGCAATACCTTACTCTACCATCAGAGTTTTGAGAGGTTACAGAGAAAGGTTTGGTATACATAGCAAGACCTTCTCTCAAAAAAATAAAGAATAACAAGGAAACCAAATTTGCTTCCTGCTTTGAACTATGTAATGGCAGCAAAATATGTGACTGTTTTTGTTCTGTAGAAATGCGTTTTTTGCTTTTTTGTAGTTTAGACTAACCCTGAGCTCAGCCTTGAACTCACAGCAATCCTCCTTCCTCTGCCTCCCCAGTGCTGGGATTACAGGCGTGAGCCACCACGCCCGGCACTGTGGTATGTGGTACTGGTTGCTGCTGGGTTGAGTCTCCACACCCAGCATTATTATGTGGTTAACTGGGGATCGAACCCTGGTCCTTGTGCTTGAAGACAGGCGCCAGAAACACTGAGCTAAATCCCCAGCCCTGTTTTTTGTTGTTGAGACACGGTCTCACTTTATAGTTCAGGCTGGCCCTGAACTCACTGTGTAGCCCAGGCTGCCCTTAAACCAGAGGTGAGCCTCCCGAGTGCTGGGATTACAGGACTGTGCCATCACACTCATGGCCCTAAAAAAAGTTCTTTATTAAGCAGCTTTCTGAGTGCTGGCTAGACACGTTCAGTACTTTGTTGACTTAATTCTGACAGCTCTGTGAACTGCTATTACTCTGCGTACTCCTTTGTACAGACAGCGCACAGAGGGAAAGGACTTGTCTGAGACCCTACAGTTTGGAACTGCACATATACTGAGGCCTGGCTCCAAAGCCCATGTTCTCAGCACTGCAGACCTGCAGCTTCAACAGGCAACTTTGCCTGTTTTGCATGGATATTTGTATCTTTTCATCTTCTCCTGTTTTAGTTTTGTTTGCAGTACTGGGGATTGAACTCAGGACCTTGCTCTTATGAGGCAGGCACGGTGCCACTGAGCTAAATCCCTGGCCTTGTATCTTTTCAAGTAAGTGTATTTTTAAATTTTTTTTCTTAAACAAGTGTTTAAATGAGGCAGGATATCACTGGTTTAGAGGACTATGTAAATAGACAGGAAAAAGATCCATAAAGTAGTTTTTCAGGACAAAACTTTTTATATTTATTCATTTAGTTATGTATTTATTTTGGCAATACTGTACTGGGGATTGAATTTAGGGCCTTCACATCTAGCTACATGACCAGCACTTTTAAAATTTTATATACGTACTTATTTTTTGATTTTGTGTTTTGTTATTTGGGATAGGGCCTCATTATATAGTTTATGCTGGCCATGAACTTAGAGCAATCCTCCTGCATGTCTCCTAGGTGCTACGATAACAGCTATGTGCCACCGTACCTGGCTAGTTTTAGTTTGTCTTTAAAGACAGTCTTGCTCAGGCTTGGTGTCTCACACCTGCAATCCCAGCACTTGGGAGGCAGAGGCAGGAGGATTGCCATGAGTTCAAGCCTAGCCTGGGCTACATAGTGAGTTCAGGACCAGCCTGAATTACAAAGTGAGACTCTGTCTCAAAAAACTAAAAAATAAATAAATAAAAATTAAGACAGTCTTACTATGTAGTTCAGCTTTGCCTTGAACTATGTAACCCAGGCTGGCTTTAGCCTCCCAAGTCCTGGGGATTACAGGTATGCACTACCATATCTAAATTATTTTTTATTCTGAGACAGACTTTTGGTAAATTGTTAAATTCCCCAGGTTAGGCTTGAACTTGACATCCTCATGCCTTCCCCTCCTAGAGCGCAGCTGTCTTATGTACTTTTCTTATTGCTGAGACAAAATACCTAGCATTCAAAATTAAAAGAGGAAAAGTTTATTTAGCTCAGTTTGTAGAGATTTCAGTCCATAATCTGCTGAGTCTAAGGTTTGGTGGCATGGGAGAGGGCACCACAGAGGAAAAAGAGTTCATGGCAGGCAAAAGGTAGCAAAAGAAGCAAGGCACAGCCACAACTCTTTCTACCTCTCATATCTTGTCCAGGCTACTTAAGAGCAGGCAGCACTCACATCCTTAATCCTAGTGTCCTTGGTCTTAGCATGCACCATGAATCAGTCCCAGCATCACACACTCTAGATTCAGTCACCTCTGAAATAGCCCCACTTGTGAATATGAGGCTTGGAGGGGACATCCAGACACAAGCCATAACACCTAGGATTACACCTGGCTCCCTTGCTTGTCACCTATTTAGCTAATTGTTTGTCTACCTACCTACCTATCTATCTACCTGTGAATGAATAATAGTGCAGATAGGGGTATCTCTACCAATGAACTATACCCTCAGCTACTTATTTATTTAAATATATTTTTTCAGTACTAGGAATTGAACACAGGACCTTGTACTTTCCAGGCAGGTCAAGTGAACCACATCCCCAGCTCTCACATTTACTTTTTTTTTTTTTTTTTTTTTTTTTAGGTTTTTGGAGACAGAGTCTCGCTTTGTGGTTCAGGCTGGCCCTGAGCTCAGCCTCCAACTCACATCACAATCCTCCTGCCTCTGCCTCCCAAGTGCTGGGATTACAGGTGTGAGCCACCACACCCGGCACTGTGGTATGTGGTACTGGTTGCTGCTGGGTGTGGGTCTCCACACCCAGTATTGTTATGTTGTTACCCGGGAATCGAACCCGGGTCCTTGCACTTGCGAGACAGGTGCCGGAACCACTGAGCTAACTCCCCGGCCCTCTCACATTTACTTTTGAGAAAAGGTCTCACTCTGGCCTTGAGCTCAGCCTTGAACTCACAGCAATTCTCCTGCCTCTGCCTCCCAAGTGCTGGGATTACAGGTGTGAGCCACCACACCCAGCACTGTGGTATGTGGTTCTGACTGCTGGTGGGCGTTGAGTCTCCAAACCTGGTATTGGTGTATGTGGTTATCAGGATTGAATTAGAGACTTTGTGCTTTCAGTCAGGCCCTGGAACCACTGAGCTAAATCCCTGGCCCACATTTACATATTTTTGAGAGAGGATCTTGTTAACTTGTCAAGGAAGTACTCAAAAGTGGGATCCTCCTGCCTCAGCCTTCTAGTACTGGAATTACAAGCATACACACTATACTCAGCTCTTTTTAAAAATAAGTATCTCCAGTTGTAATGCATAAAACTGCAACCCCAGCTATTTAGGAGGCTGAGGTAGTATGATCAGGAGTTTAAGTGCCGCCTGGGCAACTTAGTGAAACTGTTTAAATAAACAAATAGGGCTGAGGATGCAGCTTAGTACTTCCTGGGTTCAACCATAATAGATAAATGAATAAAATAAGATGAAAGCCCCATCTTCCTGCCAGCAAGGAATGCTTCCAATGTAGATGGCTTTCATCTGCCAATGCAATGCCAGGCCCAGCATTTCAGAGCAGCTAAGAACAATTACCCTGCCTGGTCAAACTCTAGCTGACACAGGAATCCCAGCCAATGTTCATTGGCTTCGGGGTACCCAGTGCCTGGGAAGGCAGTCAAATGCCCTGCACAGAACTGCCACATCTTCTGCCCATCGTTCCACTATTCCTGTGGCCTAGCATGATGCATTTCATCATCCACACACCTCTGTACAGACACACGTGCCTCACTCGCTCTGTGCCAGAAACCGTGCCAAATGCTGGACACTGGCACGCGAAGGAGGTGAGGTTCCTCTCTCATAGCCCAGAGGCGTGAATTCTGTAGGGAAGACACTTGAAACTACTCTCATGTCTGTTCTTTCCTCCACGAGTATTGAATCATTTATTCTAAGGCGCATGCAGTTGTCACTACCCACCTCCAGACACAGCTGAAATGTTACCCAGGTTCTTCTTGAGCAGTGGCCAAGGCTGGAGGGAATCCAGTTGGGGAATGCAACACACAATGGGTTGTTGGAAGGGTGTGAAATAATAAATGGCTGAGCACACACTAAGCTCTCAGGAATAATTGCTCTAATTGTTACCAACTGATTATTATTCAGGCTGCATTTGATAAAATCTAACAAAGATCCTGCTGGCTGGTCAAGCTACCCGTACTATAGAGATGAGCAAGGCTGTATTCTTTCAGAGTGCATCTTTAAAACTTGTAAGGAATTTTCATCCCCTCCATCTACTTACTTATGTCAATGCAATAGAGATCGTCAAAGAATTTGTCCCCCGCCAGGCCTCCGTGGATAAAGAGCTTCATCCCTGCTGCCACCATCACGTGACCGTGCCGGGGGGATGGAGGACTTCCAAGTGTCTCTGGCTGTGACCAGGTCCGCGTGTCTAGAAAAGCAAATTCACTGGCATCAATGGGCAAAGCTAGAAAGCAAGAACAAAAGAAACACACCCATGCCTGTATATGCCACTCAGCAAGAAGAGAATTTGCAGTCTTTCCCTCCAACTCTCCAGCTCTCCCCCTAGAACCTCTGCTTGGTCATTTCTTGGGCTAGAGAGCCTACTAGAGATAGTGTGTGCACGCGCGTGTGCATGCACGTGTTTCTAATTTGCTTTTTTTTTTTGGCAGTGCTAGGTATTAAATCCAGAAACTTCCCACCGAGCTCCCTCTGCAGCCCTTTTTATTTCTTATGAAACAAGGTCTCCATAACTTGCTAAACTGCCCAGGCTGGGAGTGAATTTGCCATCTTCTTGCCTCAGCTTCCCAGAGTGTACCAATATGCCTGGCTTGGAAATCTCACTATGTAACTCACTGACTCTTTCTCTTGGGCATTAGGGAGCCATCTCTTGCTTTGAATTTAAAAAGCTCTCCTTTAAACTTCAACCTGGGACTACTCTGAAGTTTTGTTTGTTTGTTTTTGGTACCGAGGATCATACTTAGGACCTTGTGCTTCCTGCGCCAGGTGCCCTGCCACTGAGCTAAATCCCCAGCAAAGTGCTCAAAGTGAGAGAAAGGACTCTGCTTTTTTGCCCCTCAGTATTGGGGATTGTACTTAGGATCTTTGTTCTGAATTACATCTTAGTCCTTTTTAATTTTTATTTATTTATTTATTTATTTTTGAGACAGGGTCTCGCTTTGTAGTTCAGGCTGGCCCTGAGCTCAGCCTCAAACTCACATCACAGCAATCCTCCTGCCTCTGCCTCCCGAGTGCTGGGATTACAGGCGTGAGCCACCACCCCCGGCACTGTGGTATGTGGTACTGGTTGCTGCTGGGCGTGAGTCTCCACGCCCAGTATAGTATGTGGTTACCAGGGATCGAACCCCGGTCCTTGCACTTACAAGACAGGCGCCGGAACCACTGAGCTAAATCCCCGGCCCTTAGTCCTTTTTTATTTTAAAATATGGTCTTGCTAAGCTTCTAAGTTGCCCAGTCTGGCCTTGAACCTGAAAATGTTTTGCCTCAGCCTCCCAGAGGGATATGGTGGCCTACTACACCCAAATGAGTCTACTCTTTCTTTGCCAAGACTTGTTTTTTGGGGTGCTGGGATCTGAACCTAGGGTTTCATACCTAGCAACTACATGTTCTCTGCTAAACTAACTGTCCAGTGCAGAGTCTCTTTCAAGATAATCTCCTTGATTAATTTGATGAAAATGTGGGGGAAAAAAACATATTGCATTGAACTCAAAGTAACAGGGTCTCCTATATGGCACAAAGGTTACAAGAGAGCACTTGGAGCTAAAGCCACATTAACCAGTTACTTGGTACTCGGTACTATGTAGCCTTTATGGCAGTTACTTCTCTAAGCTTCAGTTTTTACAGCTACAAATTGGGGATAGAGACGGTCCTTGACAATTGCTACCTGTTGGGGTTCAGATATGGATTAAATGAGATAATGAACATAAATCCTGGGACCAGAGATACTACTCAATATGAGAGTTAGGAATGATCATGATCTCTCTCGCTCTCTTTTTTTTTTTTTTGGAGACAGGGTCTCTCTGTAGTTTAGACTAGCCCCAAACTCACTATGTAGCTCAGGCGAGCCTCAAACTCACAGCAATCCTCCTGCCTCTGCTTCCTGAGTGCTGGGATTACAGGCGTGAGCCGCCATGCCCGGCACGGTGGTATGTGGACCTTGTGCTTGCCAGGCAGAGCCTGAACCACTGAGCTCAATCCCCCAACCCTGATCATTATCTCAACAAGATGACAAGTAGGTATGTTCTACTGCAGGCACTCTTCAAAGCTGTATGTATCTAGAATTTTCAAAAACTGATTAATTCTTTCAACCTATCAGTGCAGCCCCAATGAGCTACATCCCTGGCCCATACAATTTAAAATAACTTCAAAAGGCTTTTGTGCAACTATATTTATTACAGAATTGTTTGAAATAGAGAAGATATAAGAGCTGGGGATGTAGTTCAGTGGTGCTGTGCCTGCCTGACAAGCACAACATCCTGACTTCCATCCCCAGTACAAAAAAAAAAAAAAGGAAGAAATACAGAATATAGAAATAGTGTATCAAGAAGTGATGGGTTGGGCTGGGGATTTAGCACAGTGGTTCCAGCATCTGCCTGGCAAGCTCAGGGTCCCAAGTTCGATCCCCAGTACCATATACCACAATGCCTGGTGTGGTGGCTCATGCCTCTAATTCCAACAGTCAGGAGGCAGAGGCAGGAGGATTGCTGTGAGTTTGAGGCCAACCTGGGCCACACATTGAGTTCAGGGTCAGCTTGAACTACAAAGTAAGACCTTGTCTCAAAAAAAAAAAAAAAAAAAAACTGATGGGTTGAGTTATTGGTATAGCCATGGAATACTATATTGCTCTTTAAAAATGTTGGTAAGGAGGTTAGAATGCATGTGGGAAATGTTTCAGTGAGATTTACAAAATACAGTTATTGCCAGGTGGTTTAGGTGTCTGCAATGCCAGGGTGGTGGCTCATGCCTGTAATCCCAGCACTCAGGAGGCAGAGGCAGGAGGACTGCTGTGAGTTTGAGGCTTGCCTGGGGTACACAGTGAATTTGGGGCTAGTCTGAATTACAGAGAGACCCTGTCTCAAAAACAAACAAAAAAAAGCAGAGATAATTCTGTATGTAACATTTAAATCTTTTTGTTTTGCTTTGTTTTGAGATGGGGTCTTGGTATGTAATTCAGGCTGGCGTTGAACTCACTATGTAGCTCAAGCTGTCTTGAAGTTGGGGTAATCCTCTTGGGAAGCTAAGGCAAGAGGACTACCCCAAGTAGTCTCTGCTTAAAACAAACAAACAAACAAAAAAACAACTAGAAAATGCACTAAAAGGTTAATAGTAATTTTTGGGTGAGACTACTGTATTACTTATAATTTGCATATAAACCTACACACATATTTTCTTCTATATAGTTTCATTTAACCAAAACCAATGTTATTTAATGTTTTCTTTTTCTGGGATCAAGGATCGAACTCAAGACCCTACACTTGCGAGGTAGGTGCATTGCCACTGGGCTAAATCCTCAGCCTGGCACATGTTGTATATAATTTTTTATTTTTAGTTTTTTGGGGCAAGGTCTCATTTTGTAGTTCAGGCTGGTGTTCAGGCTTGTCCTGAACTCAGCCTCCAACTCAGCAGTCCTCCTGCCTCTGCCTCCTGAGTGCTGGGATTACAGGCATGAGCTAACACACCCGGCACTGTGGTATGTGGTGCTGACTGCTGGTGGGTGTGAGTCACTATGCCCAGCATTGTTGTATATGGTTACTGGGGATTGAACCAGGGACCTTGTGCTTGCAAGGCAGGCGCCAGAGCCACTGAGCTAAATCCTCAACCCTGTTATTTATAGTTTTTAAAGCCCATTCTATTTGGAAGAGTAAAGACATACTAAAATATGTCTTAATTCTCCCAACTTTACTTTTGAAGTTTGAAATTTCACTTACTGTTTTCCGTTTTCTCAAAAGAGGCTTTACCTTTACTACAGCATACATACAAAAACAATTTTTTTAAGACATTGTTTGTAAAATGTTATTCATACATGTTCCCTAGTAACAGAAAGAAATATTAGTTAAACATTCCTTGGACAACAATTTGCCAAGAGATCTCCTTCCTTCTTAGGAGATAAGGTCTCACTATGTATTTCAGGCTGGCCTTAAACTCCCTATGTAGTCCAGGCTGCCTGCAAAGTCATGGAGATTGTCCTGCCTCAGCCACTGGAGTGCTGGGCTCACAGCCAGGTATCACCACACCTAGCCATTGTTTCATTTTCTACTCTCTTGTTTCCCACATCATGTAAGCTGTAGGCCATGATGTCCCTCAGCAGCTAAGTAGCAGCCCACAGTGCCTGGTAATCCATACCTGCATCGAACACATGCAGCTTCTCATCCTGCACAGGCTGAGCGCCTCTCTCTCCACCCCCGAAGACAAAGAGCTGGTTTCCAATAGCTGCTGATGAGGTGTGGAAAGTTCTTGGGGATGGTGGAGGGCTGGTCACTTCTGGCATGGTCCACGTCTTAGTTTCTGTTTCAGAGAGAAGGCAGGTACCTAAAACACAGCTGAGGGCTCCTGGCTTTGAGGTGTTCTTTTTTCTCCTGCAGTACTGAGGAACTGAACCCAGGGCCTTGTGCATGTTAGGCTGAGGTCCATCCAGCCTAACCAAAGTCCAACCTAGCAAAAGTCCACCTAACTTTGACCTTGTTAGAACTTGGCAGGGTCATTTTCTTACCTGGATCCCTGAAACAGACACACAGTTGTAGGCAAGGAGCTCATACTCAACACGACGGAGAAATTAGAGTGATTCTTGGAATTTTTCCAGAGGTCAAAATCCCCAAGACAGAAAGACCATGAATTAACTAAGGATGTTAATATCCTTCCTGAACCTTCTTCACTATGCTGACTATCCAGTCCTGTGCTCACTCAGGGGAGTCTGACATCTGTTAAAATTCATTCCTACTAGATTCCAAACCCACCAGATTTTGCAGGAAAGATGAACCACTGAAAAAAATAATAGCAACAGTAATGGTGATGCTGAGTGGTAGATATTAACAGTCTATTCCTCCTTTCATAGAGAAGGGAACTGAAGCAGAGATAGTCCTCTGTTTAGGGCAGGAAGGTTAGGACATGACTGGATGGGGATTTAAACTGTTTCAATACCAGGATCCGTAAATGTTCTATTCTTTTTTGGTACTTGGGATCAAACTCAGGACTTCATGCTTGCCAGGAAGGTGCTGTGCCACTGAGCTAAATCCCTGTCCCACTACTCTTCTGACTTGAGAATGATATATAAATTCTATAGAAATGGATACATTCAATATATAAAATGGTGCAATATGTGTGGCGCTCAAGCAAGAACCTAGAGACTGAACAAATCTCAGCATTTATCCAAAGCAAAATATAATTATCTCTATAGCTACAGATCTAGGACAGCTTTTGGATCTTAGGGAGAGTTAAAAGGTACACACATGAAACAGCAATAAAGCACAAATAACCACAAAGGAGTCCTAAACCATCACAGGGACTTGGTTTGGTATCAAAAACAATTCATTGCTATTTGTCATATTTCTTGGGCATAGTGTCAAATTACACTTTCCAGGAGAGAAAAAGAATATGATCAGAAAACCTATTCCTGTGGCAGAAGTCTTGTAGTGTTTTATTTAAATGGGAACAATTCCTGAGAATCAAAAGGGCAGGACTGTCAGGTGAGGTGGCCAGGCCTTAATCCCAGCTACCCCGAAGCCAAAGGCCCTTGTGCTTGCAAGGAATGGTACCACTGAGCTAAATCCTTGTCTCTTCTTTTTTCTTTCTTTCTTTTTGTTTGTAGTGCTGAGGATTGAAATCAAGGACTCAGGAGCATGCCAAGCAAGTGCTGTACCCCTGAGCTGTACCCACAGCCTCATCTGTGCACTCACCCAGCATTCCCTACACTACTGTTCCAAGCAAACTGGTTTCCCATTAATGGACTGAGCTGTCCACCGAGTGTTTCCTGCTTCAGACTATGCTCTGAACCCTGGGAATTCAACCGTGAGCAAACTCTGGCCTTCGAAGCTCTGATACTTTACAGAGAAAGGATGGAAAAAACAAAATACCAATCAAAACAATCAAATCAAACAAATGTTTTGGACGATACTTATTGAAATCCTATAAAAAAATTTCAATACTAGACACATAAAGAAATTGAATCCCAAAGGGTACAGCGGTGCATGCTATAATCCCAGCTACTTGGGAGGCTGAGGCAGGAGGAGGATCACAAGTGGAAGGCCAGCCTTAGCAATCTAGCAAGATCCTGGTGCCACACCTGCCTGGCAAATGCAAGGTACTGAGTTTAATTCCCAGTACCACAAAAAAAAAGAGTCAGGCATGGTGTAACACATCTATGATTGCAGCACCTAGGAAGCTGTGGCAGAAAGATCGCAAGAGACTGGCTAGCCTGAGTTATGCAATGAGTTTAAGCCCAGCTTGAGCAAGTGAGAGCCTGTCTTGAAAAATTAAATAAATGAATTTTTAAAAGGTGGGGCTCTATCTAGCTCAACAGTATAGTACCTCTGTCTTAAATGTCCACTAATGCAAAAAAAAAAAAATCAGTCTTATCTCTTCAAGTCTGTCTGTTTGGGCATTTTTTTATACTGGGGATCAAACTTGGGCCCTTAAGCTTGCCAGGAAGGTGCCTGCACCACTGAGCTATATCGCTGGTCCAGTTCTAACAAACTGTCATACAAATATACTGTTGTCCAAATATACTGGCAAGGGTCAAAAATTGATCTCAGTGGTTCAGGCACCTGCCTTACAAGCAAAAGGTCATGAGTTCTATTGTTATATTTTTTTAAAAAAATGGTCACTGTACTATTGATGAATAAAATTGTGTAGTTAAACATGATACAAGTTAAATTAAATTAGTAATGTTTACCACTGATAAATTCAAAGATGGGGGGCCAGGGATTTAGCTCAGTGGTTCTAGTGTCTGCCTGGCAAGTGCAAGATCCCTGAATTCGATCCCTGGTACCACATACCATAATTCTGCAGGTGGCAGCTCACACCTGTAATCCCAGCACTCAGGAGGCAGAGGCAGGAGGATTGCCATGAGTTCATGGCTAGCTTGGGCTACATAGTAAGTTCAGGGCCAGCCTGAACTACAAAGCAAGACCCTGTCTCAAAAAACTAAAAACAAAATAAAACAAATCAAACTTAGGAATTAAACAAAAAGTATTAAACACAGCTGGAGAAAGGATAATTAAGAAAACTCTTTTGGATAGGAATTTGGTAATATGTGTCAAAAACCTGAAAAAGGCTGGGTATGGCAGGCAGTACATGCCTGTAATCCCAGTATTTGGTTACTTACCTGGATTCAGGACTTGCAGACAATTTCGGTTTCCTGACTGGTCGGCTCCTCCAAATACCCAGATGCTGCCAGGTGTGCAGGAGGGAACAAAGCTGGCATGTTCATAGCGGGGCAGGAGGCCCTCCTGGGTAGCCAAGTCCCATCGGTGTGTTCCTATAAAACATTTGACCCAGGGGCCAGGGATTTAGTTCAGTGGTTCTGGCCCCTGTCTTGCAAGCACAAGGACCTGGATTCGATCCCCAGGTAACCACATACAATACTGGACATAGAGACTCACACCCAGCAGCAATCAGTACCACATACCACAATGCCAGGTGTGGTGGTTCATGCCTGTAATCCCAGCACTCGGGAGGCAGAGGCAGGAGGATTGCTGTGATGTGAGTTTGAGGCTGAGCTCAGGGTCAGCCTGAACTACAAAGCAAGACCCTGTCTCAAAAAAAAAAAAAAAAAGACATTTGACCCAGTTCCTAGATTAGAGCTGCCAACTGCTTGGCTTGGATAACAAACTTAGGGAAGGCAGTGAGAAGAAGAGGGCTAAAAGCACAACTGAGAGCTGGGCATGGTGGCATATATCTGTAATCCCCACAACTTGGGAGACTGAGGCAGGAGGATGGCTATAAGTTCATGGCCAGCCTGGGCTAACAGAGAGTTCAAAGCCAGCCAGAGACACTTAGCGTGACCCTGTCTCAGAAACCAATCAAATAAAAGCATAACAACCATTGAATCTCTTACAAGAAATGTGGTCAGCTTCCAGAAAGTTTGATAGTAGACACTTTGAGGGCTGTCTGCCTAGTCTATACTATCTTCCATGGGAACTGCTCCTGCTTTCCCTCCTAAATACAATATATGTGTATCATACTTTGACCTTGTATTCTTAGCTGACTGGTTAGAAGGTAGCCCCTGACCTAATGAGCCAATCAGATCCACTCTCTCATGAGGCTGGGTTGTATTTTTGGCTCCTGGATTCTGTAAATACTCCTGATATGTATGTATGCATGTATGTATGTATGTATGTATCTATCTATCTATCTATCTATTTTTTTTTATTTTTTGAGACAAGGTCTTGCTTTTGTAGTTCAGGCTGACCCTGA
This sequence comes from Petromus typicus, assembly GCA_004026965.1. Classification (NCBI taxonomy): domain Eukaryota; kingdom Metazoa; phylum Chordata; class Mammalia; order Rodentia; family Petromuridae; genus Petromus; species Petromus typicus. Next base: position 459 of record PVIR01026147.1, on the reverse strand, counting down.
ACTCACTATATAGCCCAGGCTAGTGTCGCATTCATGGCACCCTTCTGCCTCTGCCTCCCAAGTGCTGAGATTACAGGTACGAGATGCCACACCTGGCTATCTTTTTTTTTCGGGTTTAAATGGATTTGTTACCTGCAACTAAATGATCTCTGGCTTAAACAAGTTCACTGAATAGTAACACCTCATCTATTGGTTCTTTTAGTTAGCAAACTGCTTATATAAAGTGTTCACAAGCACTATGTTGTTGGATTGTTATAACTTCTAAATGAAGCAGTCACTTTATAGATACTGAGATCCAGATGGTGTAAGTAGTTTAGCCAGAGTCACAAAGATAGTAATAGATTGCAAAAAAATTTTTTTTTTTTTTTAGGTTTTTTGAGACAGGGTCTCGCTTTGTGGTTCAGGCCGGCCCTGAGCTCAGCCTCAAACTCACATCACAATCCTCCTGCCTCTGCCTCC
>PVIR01026146.1:0-24080 GCA_004026965.1 Petromus typicus | reverse complement strand
TTTTTTTTTTTTTTTTTTAGGTTTTTTGAGACAGGGTCTCGCTTTGTAGTTCAGGCTGGCCCTGAGCTCAGCCTCAAACTCATCACAGCAATCCTCCTGCCTCTGCCTCCCAAGTGCTGGGATTACAGGCGTGAGCCACCACAGCCGGCACTGTGGTATGTGGTGCTGATTGCTGCTGGGCGTGAGTCTCCACACCCAGTATAGGTATGTGGTTACCGGGGATCGAACCCAGGTCCTTGCGCTTGCAAGACAGGCGCCGGAACCACTGAGCTAAATCCCTGGCCCTTTTCTGTGTCCTTTGACACTCACTTTTGCCACCGTGTGCCCCAGATAATGAGGAAGAAGCTGTGGTTCAGTGTCTTCCATGCTTTGATTTCTTTCTGCCCCCTTATCCTTGCCTTTTGGAAATGGAATATTTATCTAGTGTCCTTGTGCCTGAGAATTATGCAACTTGTTTTTAAAACTTTTTTGAAGGAGTGGTGGTGATCCTATGGCTCAGATGTCACAGTGGGCTTGCACTCACCTCTGGTTGGCATGCAAACCAAGTTTGCCCAGCAGTTGGGCACTGGGTAACAGTTTTTATCCCCTAAATTAAAACCTCATATTCAAATTTAATTGCAGTGTTAGTGCTTTTGATAAATAAGTGGATTTTCTTTGCATTAAGGGCACTTTGTCTCCAGAGGTTTCACGTCACTATCTGAGAGGCTCACAGGTGAGAGTTTGCCTTGAGTCTCTGGACTTCAGCTTTTAAAACACTGGAATCTTTGCAACTTCTGGGAAGGAAAAATTGCATTTCCAGTTGCATGTAGGATAGTTGTACTATGTTAGGGAAAATCAAAAATTTGTTACTGTCTTAATTTGGAGACTAAATATGGTTTAATGAGATATGTTTTGGTATGAGGTGACAAGAGCTGGACTGAAATTGTTAATTACGATATATCAAACTCATTGGGCTAAGACATGTCTACTACGTTAGGAAAGGGTGGTTCTGTGTATGTCCGGGTGGATCACAGAGGTGTGGTCTTGGATAGAGCAGATGGTCTCCTGTTTATTCCTCTCTGACACTGTTCCCTTGCTTTGTTTCCTGGTTAGCATGCACTAAGAAGTTTTGTTCTACCCTTCCCTTCCATCCTAATGTTTCTGCTTTAGAGTCAGCTAACCGAGTATGGAAATCCTGAGACAAATTAAACCTTTCTTCTTTTAAGTAGCAGGTGTCAGGTATCTTGTCTGGTGATAGAAAAGCTGACACGTGTATATCTCATTAACTGGAAAAGAAGCACTATAATAATTCTAAGATATACCTAATTAGGAATAAAAGTTTATATTTGAACAATGGAATTTATGTACTCAATACAAAGGCAGTGAAAGATAAAAATACATCACAGGACAAAAAAAGATGTCTCATAAAGACATCATTACACATTAGCCCCAAATGCAACTATAGGAAACAAGAATATATTACCCCAAAATATGCCTATTTGACATACTGCTTATTTTAAGCTGGTTATTTAAAAAAACTACACACCCTTTATGATAGAAATTTACATCTATAAGTAAAATATCCATGCATAAAAATGCCTTCCTCCCTGCGCCAAGAGAAGGATGATTATATACAGAGGGTATCTACTTAAATTGGCACAACAAATATTTTGTATGCTTACGATGTTTTCCTGATCCTGTTGTATTTTTAAAAAATTTCTTAAATTGACAAAAGTATGTTTATCTATGGTGTACAAATGATGGCTTGAAAGATGAAAAAATTTCATAGCATATGAAAAATCCCAAGGAAATCTCAGCTTGACAAAAGTGTCTTCCTGAAACTCACATTATGGATCATTCTTATTGGTGAAAGATCGAATGCTTTTCCACTAAGTCTGGGAACAAAACAAAAATATTTTCTCTCAACACATCGGATATTCTCTAGCACTATCGGGAAATAAAATAAATTATTAACATGAATATGGCACAAGGGGAAATAAAATCTTTTCATTCTCTGAAGGGTCACTATGTAGGAAACCTAAATAAACCATGAGGTCCCCTAAAAATGACATTGAGTTTATGAGTTCACAGTACATAAAAAATAACCAAATATGGCTTTTAAAAATCGAAAGTTTAAATTGAAACCAATGCCGCAGGGAACCACAATATTGATTATGCCCAAGCATGCTGTAAGCAGTGTAAGATGTAAAGAGTTAAATGCTTCATTTGGTTTATTTTGAGAAGTGACTGAAGCTAAGTGACTCATAGAAACACACCATGGGCACAACAGTGGTATGAAGGTCAGCATGACTTTCCCACTGACGGGTGTAGCTGAGACCTGAGAAACAGCCTGTGAAGCTCTGGCTTTCAATCTGAGGTTAACATAGTAGCTGAAGTCAGAGTAGCTCACACTCAAATTCCATTCCAGATGTCCCCTAAATCTCATGTGTTGATAGGTTCCCACTTATCACTCACCTTTAGGGGGTGATTGCATCAGCAGTAGAGGTGCTCATCTTTGATGTAGTTCATTGATGAATTTATAACCAAGTGTGATTTAGGATGTGAACCTGGGGGGAGGAGGTGGGTCTCTGGGGCGTGGCCTGGAAAAGTCTCCCTCCCTCCATCTCTTGCCTTCCTTCTGAGTGCCATGCCAAGCCAAGAGCAGTTTCTCCTTTGCCCTGCCACCCTGCTGTGGAGCCAGAATCCCGTGGACTGCAACCTCTATGAACTATCAACAAGATTAAACCCCTCCTCCTTAAATTTGCAAGTGTTGAGGACTGTGTCCCAGTAACGAGAAAGTACCTAAGACATTAATCAAATAGATCTAAAGAGTCAACATAATCCCATTTTCTAAAAAGCCAATGCATTTTCTGTGGAAATTCACAAAATGATGCTAAAATTTACTTGGAAATGCAAAGCAAATCAAAGTAGCCAAATAGCCTGAAATATAATAAAATGTAAGATTTAATATAGTGGGCTTCAAGGTAGAATAAATCAGCAGTAGGTTAGACAATACAGTATTAACACAAAAACTGGCAGTGAGATCAATAAAACAATAGACAGTAGACGAAGAGACCTAATTATAAGTAACAAATTGAGTTTTGACCAAAATAAAGTCTCTAACCAAATGATTCCAGAAAATTATACAGATTGAAACAAACAAACAAAGAAAAAACCTGGGGGCCAGAGATTTAGCTCAGTGGTTCTGGTGCCTGCCTTGCAAGTGCAAGGTCCCAGGTTCGATCCCTGGTAATCACATACAACAATCCTGGGTGTGGTGACTCACCTCCACCAGCCAATCAGTACCACATACCACAGTGCTGGGCATGGTGGTGCACGCTTGTAATGTCAATACATGGAAGGAAGAGGCAGGAGGATTGCTGTGAGTTCAAGGCTGAGCTCAGGGCCAGTCTGAACTACAAAGCAAGACCTTATCTCAAAACAAAAGCAAAAACAAACAAACAAACAAACAAAAAACAGAACTGTTGGTACTTTTTTTACATCACTGTTAAGCTTCACACTATGAACTTTTTAAAGAAAATACAGGAGAAAATCTTGATTTTTTTGACAATTTTTTTAAAGACAGGTAAAAATAAGAAAAATCAACAACTAGATTTTAGAATAATAAGTATTTGCTCCTCAAAAGATATTCCAGATAATGAAAAACAAACAAACAAACAAACAAAACACTTCAGGAGGAAGTATTTAGAAAATATATTTTCATCCAGTAATTTGTATTTTAAATGTATAAAGCAGCTTTACAATTCAACAAGACGTGCATAAATACCTTAATTTAAAAATGGACAGATAAGTCAAATATCTGAACATAGAGATGTTTTTATGTGCTTAATAAACATATTAATTGGTACTCAGCACCATTAATCTTTAGGCGATGCACTTTGCTGCTATGATTTATATTATTATGCATTCACTCACTAGCAGAACTAAGTTCAAAAACACCCATCAAATACTGTGTTGGTTAGAATAAAATTTCATTGCAACCCTTAGGCACTGGTCATGTGATTATAAACATAGTAAATTTGGGAAAATATATTTCCTATTTTCTTATTGTATTGTTCATATCATTACTATATGATCCAGCATCTATCTAAGAGAAATAAAGCATGTATTGATACAAACACAAACAGCTTTACTTTTAATACTTGATTCTGGAATCAACCAAAAACATCCACCTTGAAGTGATACTAAACCATTTGTAATATACTCCATACGATGGAGTAAAAACCAATTTATGCATGGAAAACTGTGAATGGACTGTGAAATATCTACAATTGAGAAAAGCCACAAATACAAAGTGTATATACTGTGATCTCAATCACAAAATTCTGAAAAATGCAAAATTATTAAGAGTGTCAAAATAGGCCAGTCCTGGGGATGATGTTCAGTGTTAGATGGCTTCCCTAATGGGCACGAGGCCAGGGATTCTGTCTATGTCGCTGAAAAAAAAAGAGAAGAGATTGAGTGGACAGAAGTTATGATGGATGGGAGAAAACTTCTGACTGTGATGGGAAGCCCTGCCATGTTTCTGGTAATGGTTTAAGAAGTATCACTTTGAAAAAATTAAAGGTTTTAAATTTCAGTAATTCTTATCGTACCTGTTCAGTTTACACAGATACTCCTTGTTCAATAACCTACCTGTTTAATGACTGTTCAGACTGTCAACTGAGGCCTGCTCTTTGGACTGAAGACTCCCTGCTGGGTCTTGCCACTTGCATTTAGGACATAAGGACACGAGCAGCAATGTAGCCTCATGGTGGCTTCTGCTACGGTACAGCAATGTAATTACTGCTAAATACTGGCCAGTGTAGACCTGTAGTCTTATGCTCTGTTATACCTTACAGTACTGCATGTAAGAGTTGGGAAAATAAAAGTAAAGTCATCAACTTGGAGTTTCCTTTGACCATGTCTTTGTTCTGAATATTAATCATATAGATGCTCTATATAATTCCTCATTTAGAGGCCCAGGAAAGGAACTTGGTTGTTAAATGAGGAATATCTGTCCCTCTGTGTGTCTGAGTTAACAGTGGCTCAGAGGTAGAGTGTATTTATGGAACAAATTACAGAAAATTATCATTATCATATTAATCTTGCTACCTAGAAATTAGAAATACTTAATGATTTATTTATATATCTTATAAAATAATCATATTTTAAATACATTAATATATTTACTAAATATGTATTAATAAAATAATTAAAATATGTGCATATTATATAACGACGTAAACATATTATGGTAGATTTATTTTTAGATGTTTTATTATCTACAGTGAAAATTTAGCTTCCATGGCAAAGAGACCAACATCATAATGACTATTATAAAACACAAGTACATTCATTTTTCTTACAGTCTATATGTGATTCTCTCAACAAGAATAGCAAGAAAGGCAAGATGTGCCTTCCACTGACCTAGATTAAGGAACTGAAAGCTACAGGTTTTTGACAGACAGATTCATAACTGTTTGATTAAGGCAAGATCCTGAAATACATACTTAGTGGGCTTCTGGATGATATCTCTTTTTGTGGGCCATTGCCTTGCTGTGTTCTTGGGTTTTGTGCTGGACCACCACGATTGCCTTATCCTTACTGCTGTTCCCTAAGGGTGCACTCAGCAGGAATGAATTTCACTTTCCCCAAAAGGCCTTAACTTTAGGACTGGCCAGTGCCTGGGGAATGAACTCTGTGTCTTTCAAATATTCCACCTAATAAGAATATTTATTATGTCTGAAATTTGGGGCCACAGACTTCCAGTTTTACTAGATGCATTTGCAGACAATCTCACTTATGGTAAACACCTGTTTTTGTGTACCAGTGGCTTTATGCCACATCTTGCCAGTTTTTATTAACAACATAATTCATGATGAGCTTCTGATTTTTCTCTGAGTAATTGCAGGTCAGTTACACAGGTGCTACGTGCTTACATGACAGGTCTCCCAAGAAAAGCTGAAGACGCCAAGGTTTGGGTGACCTCCCCTCCTGGACTGCACTGTGTGTGCTGCCAGCACTATGGCTGACAAAATTAAGTTTGTTTATACAGCTCTGATGCACAGGGGCACTGGGAAGCTCACGTTTATTTTGCGTGGGCTTTGCTCAATGAACCTTTTCTCTTCATTGGTTTTGATCTATAATAAGTTGTAACCATAAACATAGCACTTTTCTGACTCCCGTGAACCCTTCCACTGGCTCACTAGGCCTAAGGTGCTTTAGCTGATCTCTGACACAGTGACTTTAAGGCCATTTTCCATAGCAGCCATACTGGGAAACAGTCTTTGCCTTTTATTGTTGAGATGAAATCTTGACTTTTGACAAAAGAATTAAAGAACACCCACACCGTCTACCCTTTGGTTTTTGCCATCCTCAAAGCCTATGGCAATGTTGGTTTCACTAATGGCTCCATTCCATGGAGACAGTGGTTTTCCTGTCTCTGTGCTCTGTTTTCTAATTTTCCTTTTCTACTTCCCTTCCACATTGACTCTAGGCTTGTTCACATGCCACAAGAGAACAACAGCCATGATAAAAACAGACTTACATGAGCTTTTGCATATTTCTGCTTTCTCTCTTGAGCTCTATGAGTGCCATGACATAAAATCCAGCCCAGCATGTGAAATGACAAGAGATGATGCAAAGATGAGCTGTGCTGCTCTATAGAGGTGAACTTAGTGCAGGCAACTCCCTCGGACACTCTGGCTGACTGTCAATACTCAGAAGACTACCCAGCCTCCCTACATATGCTTGATTGATAAAATGCTCATGTACACTATGGAAGGATTTTATATGTTCTGGTAAGCAACAACATCATTACCAATTACAGGCCCTATGTATGCATTTTCACTATCCTCTTTCTGAAAAAAAACTTGACAACTCACACACAGTCTGTTTTCTAAGTTCCCAAAGCTACAATTAATCAAATGTCCCCATTTTTTAAATCTTTATTGGTACATTAAATATACACATCATGATTGTACTCCATAATGGGGATTTGTACCAGTATAAGACACAACTTAATTCTCATTTTTTCCCATAGCCCTACCCACCCTACCAACCCCACATATACATAAAATTTGTTTCCTTACTTTTTTGTTACAATCTCAACATTGAAATGTCCCATTTTTTACAAGTATCATAAAGATAATCACTATTTGACAACTTCTCTGCTATAACCAACTCTGTACTGTTATTGTTTCTCAATTTGATAATTTATTATCATATCTAACTTGCCTTCTTGCTTTAACTCTATTATTGTTATTTATTATTATTATTATTATTATTATTTCAGAGAGATTCTTTAAACATGATTTTTTTACCCTTTGGCCTGTACTTTCAGAAAGATATTCTAGATTTGTGAATGTGTTCCCTGTTAGTCCTATCTGACCAGGTACTCAACTGCCTGGCTGGTCTCATCTTCATTTACTTTTATCTCCTCTTCATTTACTTTGATCTCCTCTCATGCATGCTCTGCCAAATGTGTGTTCTTGCTGCACCTCATTCTTATGAACCACACGCAGCTCTTAGGCCACAGTGTTTGCTGTTTCCTATGCCATACCATCAGGTATCCATAAGAATCACTATCATATTGTTTAAACTATTCTTATTCAGGGGTGCAATTTGTGAGTCATAACTGGCTGATAAAAGGCTCACAGTAATCAAACATGCTAGTTAGTCTTAATTCTCCCCTTGGCTGGAGGAAGAGATATCCTGAAGCGGTGATTGGATCATGGCAACATCCTTATTAGGTGACTAATATACTGATATTCAGACCTGAATGTGCTCTTAGGAAGCAGGTCATTTATGACCTTGGAGTCATAAGATGGAGGCTGTTTTTCTTGTTGGAAGTCTTCCCCTTCTTTCTGCTTCCCAGATTCTATGACATGAGACTCTTTATCCTAATCTGTCATCTGCCTTGGAGGCAGCCTGTCATGGCCTGAAAGTTCTGAAAACAGGCACCAAATTAAACCATTCTTCTGCTCTGCCTTTAATTTCTGAGTGTCAGATGTTTTGTCTCAGACACAGGAAAGCTGATCAATGTATCAAACTATGTAGAAATTGTGCTATAGGTGTCTTAAAATATTTCAGTGTCAGCAGTGCTCACTTACCATATTACTTGGGGATTTTTGCTGACCATTGTATGTACAATAATACTGTCTTACTCTGTAAATATCTTTCTTCATACTTTTAGTCCTTACCCTTTCTTACATATCATAGCTTCAGCTTTATTACTCAGAGTAAAACATAATCTCTGAAGGTCACAATATTTATTTTAGTTTGTTCTGGATATCAACTGTCCTAAGTGTTTATTGGGGAAATGAACAGATCTGTATTTACTCTTTGTACAAAATTTCCTCTACATAACTAGTCATTTTAAAATAATAAGCCCAAGTAATAATTTAGCCTACGTTTTTGTTTTGAGCCAGGGTACTTGTGGAAACTTATTTTATTGCAAAGACTTTAATTGATGAAGTAAGAAAGGGGCATCATCTAAAAGAACTGAAGGAGGCACAACTCTGGTTGGGCTGTAAGAATGGGATCAGCTTTAAAGATGGTTCTGGAGTAGGTTGGTGTCTGGTAATTTCTATCGGTTTATGAGGATGGTGATTTTTAAACACATTTTCCCTGTGTTTTAGGGGATTTCTTCCTACCGTGAGCTATGGATCTGCAGGTACATTGTGCCTCTCTGTGGTAACAGGGCACCAAGTCCTGAGGAAGAGTAGGGCTTGAAGAGATAAGTTTCAGTCCAAATATTGTTAGCAGGGGAGGAAAGAGAAAAGACATGTATTCTGTACAGTGAGTGACAGGTATAGATTAGAGCCTGTGAATCTCTTTTGACCCCTTGACGATCCTTACCCTATTTCACCTTTGAAGTCTGAGTCTAATGTAGTTATCCAGGGTATCCCAAGTCCTGCTAGTTTCCCCATCCATCAACGTCTCCCCACCTCTGTGAGCCACATATATGCCTCTTTATTTTTGCCATTATCCTCCATATGGCTTGCATAGACCATGTGTGCAGTTCATGGACACAAACCCATACATACACATGATTGCCATGGAAGCAATAACTCTCATCACTAGTACAGACTAAACATGGAAAGAGGAAGAGAAATGTAGACTTAATTGCCCCTAATTGCGAGGCACATTTTTCACAATAGAATTAGAACTTACGCAAGCAGAGAGTTTCAGCTCCTCTTTCCCTCCCCACTACGTTTAAACGATAACAGAGGAGACCTTTCATAGTTCTTATCATATGTTTCTCACAGCTGGATCTACTTTCCTGTGTAGATCCCTGGAACCTAATCTGAAGATGGTTAAGATCAGCTACCTCCCTTGGTGCTTCTGTATCCTGAAAACCTTCTGGGACTCAGCCACCGAAGGAGGGCTGCTTCCTAAATAGACATTATTGTGGTTTCACAGATCTCATCAGACTTGAAGTTTTATATGAATTTTAGGGAAGAACCTGCTTTTGGCCCTGTGTCCTTCTGTTCCAGAGGCAGAAGTCGAAGGTCCCTAACCTCTTTTACTTCATACCCTCTGCCCATATAGTAAGCCCTGCACATAGCACCTAGATGCCATGTTCAAATGCTAAAGGTTGTTCAAGTCACCACGTGAGAACACAGGAAACTTACAATTTTATACCTCTTAAAAGGATAATAAAGAGCATTTTTAATTTGCAAGCCCCTGAGTAATGAGTTAGAAACAAATTGTCATTTCATTATAGCTTAAACCTTTAGAATTGATTACAACATGCTGGATTGGAGTAATTGAGTGAGCCCAAGTTTGCAAAAGATTAATTCCTTTACATGATTCTTTCTTACACATTGTCAATGCTGAGTTTTTTTCTCTTTTAATTTCATCTTGTTTTTCACCAAAGCTTGTTACACTGTGTTGATGAATGTGATTACCATATTCTGAAAAGATGGGGATTTCCGTGTTTTCTGGCATGCATCAGCTTACACAAACATCCCTTGTGGATGTAGATGCTGTGTGCGACAATTTATTATATTGACACATATTAATATAAAATCCATCTTCCAGCATTCTCACTGTTAATTATTATGCACTCTGCTGACAAAAAATAGTTTATGGTTGTTTGCTGCTTGGAAGAGTTTGTATTGGTACTCAAAAGTAGAAAGTAGAAAGTCAAAGATACAGGCTAGAGAGAACGCACATAAAGGTATTAGGGGACTAACATACAATTGAAAGTATAAAATGATGAGAAAAAGCTTTGTATTGGAGAGAGGTAAAAGCTGGCGATTTTACTAAAAAACATCTATCCTATAGATGAGAGATTCTGGGTGAGTCATACATCAGAAAAAGGAAGAAAAGCAAAAACGTTTTTCAGAGTTAAGGGAAATTAAACTGTGTTTCCGAAGGCGTGTTTTGATGGCTATTCAGAAGAGTCCTAGACATAGGAACAGCTCGGAAAGCTGCTCTTTTCTGGAGTAACGATGCATCTGTAGAAGAAGTGGAGTGAGTAGCAGAAGCAAAACGCTTCCTCTGAGATCCTCTTATCTGACCTGCCCAGAGACGATCTCAGGGTGCCCCCTTTTCTGTTCTATTCTACTCTGTTCTATATTATTTTCTTTTCGGAGATAAGATCTTATTATAGGACCAAGGTGGGCTTTGACCTCACTACACAGCTCACACTGTATCTCACGCTGTCCTCCAACTGGCCATCTCCCGTCTCCTTCCGCCTCCCAAGTTGCTGGATCACAGCTGTGCCCCGAGCCTGACACTTGCCGTTCTGAAGGCCTCGCCTTTGAGGCTTTCTCTCTGCCCTGAGATTATATCCTCTGCTCACAGTGTTTTCCTTCTCCCTCATCATCTGTCACTGCTTCCCTATAGGACACTCCGTCTCTTGTTTGTTTTTGTAATTTAAAATGCTGTGTAAGCTTCATGCATTTGGTCTTTGAGATTCCCATTGTATGTGTTATTAGTGCTTCTGCATACAAGAACTTTGGCCTGGTTTATCTCCCATTACCTTGTTGAAAGTCAGTCTCTTGTGTAAGACAGACCAGAGAAAAAGGAAAAAAAAATGAAAATTTCTGTGCACAATTTACTCTGCAAGTTAGGTAAAACTCTGATTTCTTAGTGTTGAATAATGACAAGTAAACAAACTTCTGAGTTTAGGAGGGCTTTCTTCGACAAAATTATTTTGAATTGAATTTTAATGTTCTTTTCTTTCACTGGGAATTTGAGATTAAACATTTTACCTAAATTTGATGATATTTCAACCAAAAAATGTGTGTCCTTTCTTCAACTATAAATGTAAAAGTGACACTGACATTGTACATTATCAGATCATATTTTCTGCTGTTTATCTTGTGAGATGGACATTTGAAGACAGTTTTATAGAGTAAAAAATTATGCTGTTTATTTCTAACATTTTTAGACTATTTGCAGATGATTTTGCAACCCATTCTTATTGTTTAATTCCAAATGAAATCTCATTAGTTTTACTTAGTTTGGAGGGTACTCCAGATATTATTGTGGAACATTTTCAAACACTACCCACTTTAAAATACATTTTCTACATTTCACATGAGTTGCTAGCATTTACATTCTTTAATTTTTATGTTAGTAAATACAATTGTCTATCATGTTAATACCATTCTCATGGTTGCTTGGCATTTTCTTTTTTTTTTTAGATTTTTTGAGACAGGGTCTCGCTTTGTGGTTCAGGCTGGCCCTGAGCTCAGCCTCCAACTCACATCACAGCAATCCTCCTGCCTCTGCCTCCTGAGTGCTGGGATTACAGGCGTGAGCCACCACGCCCGGCACTGTGGGATGTGGTACTGGTTGCTGCTGTGTGTGAGTCTCCACGCCCAGTATAGTATGTGGCTACTGGGGATTGAACCCAGGCCCTTGCGCTTGTAAGACAGGCGCCGGAACCACTGAGCTAAGTCCCCAGCCCTGCTTGGCATTTTCTATGGCTGGACTTTTAAGCTCTACTTGATAAAATGTTGCTGTTAATTGTTCTTTTCACTAGTAAAATATATACCATCTGTCTCCATGATATCTTTTTCTTTTATTCTTTGAGATAGGGTCTCACTGTGTAATTCAGGCTGGCCTTGAACCCATGCTGGTGTCCAACTCACTGTTATGTTTCTGTCTCAGCCTCCCAAGTGCTGGGATTACCAGCATGTATGTGCTGTTATCTTGCGTCCTTCCTTTTTTCTTTGCTTCTTTCCTTCCTTCCTTCTTTCCTTCCTATTTCTTTCTTCCTGTAACATGTTATTTATTGATACATTTTAAGCACACGTAATGATAACATTCATCATAGGGAATTTGCACCTGTACGTGGTTCATCCTGCCTCTTTTTTCCCATTCGAATCCTCCCTTCAAGCTCCCTCCCCTTGCCATGTACAAAAACTTTGTTTTCTTTTTAATTTCTGTTTTCACTTTTTTCTTGTCCTTTCCTTCCTTTATCCCTCACATTTCCCTGGTTTCCATTCCCTTTTGAACATTTTCTTTCCATTTCCCAATATCTATTATACATTTTAGCCTTTATTTACACTGTTGGTTTCTCACACCAGAGAAACAAAGCAGTATTCAGGTGTGTGCATTTGATTTATTTAATTTAAGAGTATGGTCTCAAGATTCATCTAGTTAGCTATAAATGTCTGAAGCAAATCCTTCTTTATGGCAAGGAAGTACTTCATTGTATTATAAAACTACATCTTTGTCCATTAATCTATTGATAGGCTGTTGCCAAGATAAAGCTATTACAAATTGTGCTACTATGAAAATGGCTGTACATATAATGCTGTGATATAATGCTTTTAATTCTTTTTTAAATTATCTTTATTGGTACATTAAATATACACATCATGATTGCACTCCATAATGGGGATTTGTACCAGTATAAGACACAACTTAATTCTCATTTTTTCCCATAACCCTACCCACCCTACCCTATACATAAAATTTGTTTCCTTACTTTTTTGTTACAATCTCAACATTTTCCCCCTTCACCCTATTTACATTGAGCATTTTCTATTTCACAATATATAACATACAATGCTAGGACTCATTACATCTTTATTTTCTCATACCAGAGAAAAGATGCGATATGTACCTATCTGTGCCCTATTTATTTCACTTATGCGGATATCCTCAAGGTATGTCCATTTAAGTAGAAATGATTCAAACTTATCATTTTTTATGGCAGAGTAATACTCCATTCTGTAGAAGAACCACAGTTTAATTCTTTCAAGAAGATATCAAGAAGGGAAGTAGCTGGGTCAAATGGAACCATCAGTTTTAGTTTTTTGAGGAATCTCCACACTGGTTTCCACAGTGATTACATGAGTCTAGAGTTCCATCAATGAGGGAGAATGGTTCTTTTTACCCCACAACCCCACCAGCATTTGTTATTAGTCGATTTCTTCATAGCAGCCATTCTTTCTGGAGTGAGATGGAATCTCAACATTGTTTTAATTTGCATTTTATAAGTGACCAATGGACATTTTTTCATATATTTATTTTTGCTATTTCATCTTCTTTATCTGAGAATTTTCTTTTAATTCTAGATTCCCAGTTTTGTAGTGGGTCTTTACATGGGGTTTATCTGATTTTTTTCAGTGATTCAGTCTAGATAGTAGTCCTTTGTATGATGAATAGCTGGTAAAAATATTTTAACATGGTACGAGTTTTCTCTTCTCTTGCTGTGCAAAAAAATTTTAAAAATAAGATTAGGTCCCAGTTGTTGATTCTTTATAGAATTATTTTGCAGTCTTGGTACTGTTCATAAAGTCTTCACCCACTCCTGTGTCATCCAGCATTCTACATATTCTCTTTCAACAGATTTAGTGTTTGCATTTTAATGTTCTGATCTTTTTTCTACTTTGATTTTAAATTACTACATGGTCTAGTTTCAATCTTCAGTATGTGGAAAGACAAGTTTTCCATCACTGCTCATTGAAGATGCTGTCTTCCAGTGAATATGTGTAGTTCCTTTGTCAGAGATTATGTGGCTGAATATATCTGGGGTTTTTTTCTGCATCTTCTAGTTTGTTCCATTGATCCTCTTGCCTGTTATTTTGCCAGTGCCATGCTGTTTTACTGCAGTAGCTTTGTAGTATAATTACAGGTCAAGGGTTGTGATGACTACCTGTCTTACCTTTGTTGCCCAGAATTGCTTTTGCTATTCTACATTTCTTCTAGTTCCAAATGAATTTTGCTTTTGTTTTTCTCTAATTCTGTGAGACTTGCATTTGGAATTTTGATTGGGTTTGCCTCCAACTAGAACAGCTATCTCTGCTTTTTTCTGGGTTCCTGTTGCATGGGATATTTTCTATTCTTTAATTTTCAGTCTGTGAATTTCTTTTAAAATTATATATTTTTTTGTTTTTGTTTTTGTTTTTTTCTTGTATGAGCATGCTATTGGATCTTACTTCTTGATTCATTCTGTCGGTGTGTTTCTTTTGATTGATGAATTGAGACCATTAACAAGGATGGTCATAACGGATATGTATTGTCTTATCTTTGTCATGCTACTTTCCTGCTGTTGGTTTCCTTCTTTTCTTTTCTCTTTAATTTCCTGCCTTACCTGTTGGGTTCATTCTTTTAGGATTCATGAACTGTATTCTTTGTTGTTTATTTCTGGAATACCCTCCAGAACACCTTGCAGGGATGGTTTGGTGGCCATAATTTCTTCAGAAATTGAAAGTGTCTTATTTCTCCATCAATTTTGAAAGATAGTTTTGCAGCATGTATCAGTCCTGGTTGGAGATTATTTTCTTTCAGAGTATGAAATACTTCACTCTAAACTTTCCTTGAGTTGAGAATTTGTGTTGAGAAGTCTGCTGTGATTTGGATAGCTTCCTTTTATAGATGATTTATTTCTTTTCTTTAACAGCTTTTAATTTTCTGTCCTGTTGAATATCTGGAATCTTGGCTACTATTTTCCCTGTACACTTATTTTGACCCTGGCTAATTGGAGTCCTATATGCCTCAATTATCTGTATGTCAAATTCTTTTCCCCTGTTTGGGAAGTTTTCTATCATTATTTGGGTGGACAGGTTATTTTTATGCCATTTGTGGTATCTTGTGCCTTTTCATTGACTCCAATTAATCTTATATTATTCTTCTTTGTATCATCTAGCAGCTGCTGTATTGATTTCTCATAGTCCCTTATTATTTTATGAAATTTCTCTTTTCAAGATTGTTAAACACAAAAGTGTCTTTTATACCTTATATTCTGTCCTCACATTGGCTGATTCTGTTGCACATACTTTAAAAGGAGTTTTTAATCTCCTCATTATCTGTTTGTATCTGTATCATGTTTTTCATTTTTTTTTTCTAGCCTGGGCACAGAAAGTACATCTTGGATAAAGTAGTACAATCAACAATAAGAATATCATCAAGTGCAGCCTAAAAAAAATGACAAAAACTGTAGTAACTATTAATTTGCTACCTTTTAATGGTATGAACTAAATTTATAATTATATAAAAATCTAGAATAAGTTCAAAAATTTTATGCAGTAAATAAGCCTATATTATAAAGACTTCATCTTTAGGGGAAAGGATTTAGAAGGAGCAGGGGGACAGAGATAGAAAAAGAGGAAGATATCAGAAGCAAAGCTGGAGGACAAACTTTAGGAAACTGGTAAAGAAGATGGTGGGAAAGAGATGAGGGGAAAAAAAACAAGAATAGAACAGAACAATAACAAAAAAAGCCTAGAAGCTTTGTTCAAATAATCAAGAAAAAATGAGTCAAAAAAGAAGAAAAAACAATGAAAAAATATTTTTTAAATGAAAAAAAGGAAAATAAAGTCCATCCAACTAAAGATGTGTCTCTGATAATCACAGCCAACATGCCCCTTTAATTCCTCTGGAATTCTGGCTGTGAGGCTGGAACTGTTTTTCTTGAGCCTACAGTGGAGTATATGCCTCCTGTATATGCCTCCTACCAGCTTCAACTCTGTGCCCACAATGAGACACCAAGAGCCACTGGATGGAGTCAGCTAAGGTTGTTCTGAGTTCTGAACTCAGGTGGGCCCTGACCAAGATGGCTTCTGGCCAGTTGCCCTCTCGTGGGTGATGTTAGAACCCAGATAACTCACTAGCCACTGCCACTGGGTGTGTCTACTGCTCCATTCCACTGGTGCATTATTTTGTGGAGGCCTCTGAGTCATCAGAAGCTACCATGAGTCTGCCGGTTCGAGCTGTAATTCCCATGGCAGGGGTCCAGGCTCTGGGAGAGACTGCTGCTTTCTGCCTCTCTCCTGTTCCTTACAGTCTCTCTCTTTACCCTCTTTGTGCACTTTAACTTTCACCTCAGATCCTTCCTCGGCCCTGAGGATGCATTTCCTTCCTCCTCCTCCTCCTCCTCCTTGCACTGCTATATTCCAACATGAGCACACTGAATCTTTGAGGCACTCTCTCTGCTGGTCATCCTTCTACCATGTTCCCAGAAATCCCAAAATATCTTTAAAGATGAGTTTATGTTTCTAATAATCCTTACCTGCAGATCTCTCGCTTTTAAAATGAAGACACTATTCATAGATATGCTACACAGTAGATTTTTATTATTTGAATTAGCCTGATTTCAATTGTGATCTTAATTTCACCACTTTAAAAGTATGGTGATTTAAAGCTTAGCATGATTTTTTATGAGAATTAATAAAAGCCTTTGAAATATTAAAGCATTTTAAATCAGTACTATTGGAATCGAACCAGAAAGATTTAGTAGGAATTAATGACTAATTCTCTGTCACTCAAAACCAGCATTTCTGAAGTAAAAATTCAGAACCAACTATCAGTTTCTTATTTTGCTTAGATATTCATATGGGCTAGTTAATAAATCTATTATTTAATAATTGAATAAAATTATATAATGTATCACAATCATTTGTATGTATGAGAGTGAAAGGAAAAGATACATGTTTTTGTGATCACAGAGTCAGGCTCAAAGCACAACTATTCATCTCCCCAACATGACTCATAGTTTTTCTAGGGGAGGGGGAGAGTGGGCGATATGTGTAGCTTTCAAGAAACAGTAAATGGTTTGCAGGTGAATTTGATGGTTCTGGAGAAACATCCTTGCTGACAAAGTCCCTTGAGCCCACAGAATAGACATGAATTGTAAATGTTTCTCTCTGAACACTGCGTGGGGTGGATTGAGAAGGCAGTGGAATGTGACAAAGTCTGTCAAGGTGTGTTGACAGACTTCAGTCATCTTTCTTCTTGCATTATCAGTTTAGTTAAATGAGAACTCAGAGCAGAGACCAGGGGTAATTGTTTACTTCCCAGTCAAATCCAGGCTTCGTGTAGACATGGAGCGGTCTTTTTTAGCAGTTCTCTGGTTTCCTTCAGATCTAAATAATCAGTCACCAGGATGTCAATGTTGGGATGACTATCCCTGAACACCTTCAGTGGTTATCACCATCATGCTTTTGTTAGTCTGGGTCTTCTAGACAGTGGACATCAGCAGGATTATATGCATGAGAGATTTGTTAGGGAAGATTTCTGGTAGATTATTAAAGAAGAAAACTGTGATTACATATTATTTGGAGCCTTGCAAAGGAGATAAGGTAGTAAAGAGGGTTAAGGGGGAAAGTTTTTGCATGTCATTCTAAGAAGAGAAGGCTTTCCAGGCTACTGGAACACCCTAGCCAGGAAAAGGTTGGCCTTAGTATACCTCTAAATATAATAAGAGTCAGAAACATTGCACAGGGAGCATGGCTTGGCATCGAGCTAGGGGAGGTTGAGCAGTCTTTTTGCTCCTTAAAATAAGAGATGGGTACAGCACATTTTAATGGCCAGCGATTTTAGATGGAGGATTGAAAGGCTTGAAGATGTAGGACTATGGAGGGTTAACGGTTTGAGTGGATCATTTTAATCTTTTTGAGCTTCTCTAGAATTTCTCCAGCATCGATCTGTTTTGCCATTCGTATCAAATGGAATTCAAGCTTGTCAAAGCTTCCTGCTTGTGATGATATAACTAGGAGCAGTGATTACAAGAACTTACTAAAGTCACATTTTCTAGAAAAAATAACCAATTCCATAGGAGATAATCCATTTTGTATTTTTTTAATCTTTATTGGTACATTAAATATACACATCATGATTGCACTCCTTAATGGGGATTTGTACCAGTATAAGACACAACTTAATTCTTATTTTTTCCCATAGCCCTACCCACCCTACCACCCCCTCATATACATAAAATTTGTTTCCTTACTTTTTTGTTACAATCTTAACATTGTCCCCTTTCACCTTATTTTACATTGAGCATTTTCTATTTCACAATATATAACATACAATGCTAGCATAAAAATACCTAAAGAGTTATCATCTTCTCGAACAAGTCATTATAGCAGGTCCAATAGTAGGATCGACCACAGAACTGAGAAGCTCAAGGAGAGTTGAAGCTGGAAGAGTTGAAAGGAAATATCAGGTCGTGAATTTTTGCCCCTGGACAAGGGATTGCAATCAGCATGGAGGCCCTGGGAAATTACCTAGTTGCATAATCCTAGAGTCTGGGAAACAAAACATTTTCAGTGCAGAGATTTAATGCTTTAGGCTTGCAGAGTAAATTAGAGTGGTATAGTATATAGAAAAAATCCAGAGGAGGATTCATCAGGTGGCTATGGACATCTGGTAATGTTGTTCCATGAGATGATAATAAACTTTTAACATTCTGAGTTGCATAGTGACATTTTTCAAGACATGAATGTTGGTACTGGAACACAGTTGCCCAGTGACTGAATGCTATGTGGAACACACAGTGCAGGGCTAACTCTGTCCCGTATCTTTCAGTCAGTTCCTCTTTCAGTCACTTCCTAAGTGTGACTGCACCTGCTCACACTAGACATTAAGTGCACTTGTGGGAGCCATGCACATCAGTTACTATGAATAGCATTTCACCTACCTACATGTGTGTGTGCCTTGAAGAATGCATTCATTGTTACATAAATGTCATTTAAATATTAAAACTGGGCTTGCCTAATTAAGAAACTTAATTTAGTAAGTTAAAATATAAGAAGGGTTTTGGTTCTTGTATACATTATAAAAATACAGTAAAAATTACAAAGACTATAACAAGTATATGTGTGACTTATGTACATGAACTGTGTTACATTTTTACATGTCACTAAAGGCAATTATTTTTTCTGTGGGTGTGGTCCAAGGATATACCCATGGACTGGTCATGTAAATCAGAAGCCTGAACATCCAGCTTTCATTTATTCAGAAAAGCAGCTTGAATAACTTGCTGCTATGTGTCATCATAGTGGGTTCAAATTTCCTAATTTTTTCATGCTTTAAGTTATATCAGTAGTTTTAAAATTAGATCAGGGAGGGCTGAGGATTTAGCTCAGTGGTTCTGGCACCTGTCTTGCAAGTGCAAGGGCCTGGTTCAATCTCCAGTAACCATATACAACAATACTAGGTGAGGAAACTCACACCCACCAGCAATCAGTAGCACATACCACAGTGCCGGGCGTGGTGGCTCAGTTTGTAATCCCAGAACTCAGGAGGCAGAGGCAGGAGGATTGCTGTGATCTAAGTTTGAGGCTGAGCTCAGGGCCAGCCTGAACTATAAAGTGAGACCCTGTCTCAAAAAAAAAAAAAAAATTAGATCAGGGATACACCATACTTGATTCAAAATCCTTTTAGTCCCATTGAGGTTGAAACTTAGAAACAGGGGAATATTTGGTGTTAACTTCTCTTAAGACTATTGAAATTTTATTATTGTCCTCTTGGCTCCCACTTCAGAGTCTATTACCATATGCTGGAAAATGTAGATGAATTTTTGATGAAGTTATACTTGCTCTGACTTGGTATGACCACATAGAATTGTCTGGATCGTTTCCAACAACGTTCAGTGATTTTCTGTCAGAATTATTTCAGTGATAGCCATTTTATTTCTCTGAATGTTGTAGAGACATTTAGGTTTTTAGTCAGCATTGTTGCAGAGAAGCTGGATTTGGGCTAATCTTGTACATCCTCGGCCTAGAAACTCTCAGGTTTTCTTCACTATTAAGTATCTAAAACTATAAGTTGCAATGGCTATACTTTGTATTCAGAGCTTTCTAGAAGTTCTTATGTAGCATAATCAGAAAACATTCTTTTATTCTTCATGTTTTTCTGAGCTTGTACCAACAAATTCAACAGCAGTAATATTAGAAGATTATTAATTTAAAAACTTCTGGTTAACAGTGCTATTCCTTATGCATTCTCATGACTTCCATTCTTCAAAAAATGCTAATTGGAAGTTACAATTATGAGAAGTACATTCTAGGAATTATAAGCTATCTGATTATTTGTAGAACATTTAAATTTTTTTCAGATAATGCCTATATCCTATTAATTATTTATAACTGTGGCACTGATTTAAATTATCCTCAAAGAACTACATTAATCCTGAAAATTTCTCTGATGTATTTAATTTATTTAAACACATTCAAGAATAACGTCAGCATAAAACAGTTGCTTTTAGTAGTTGCAATGAAAATAACAATTTTTAAATTTGAAATAGGGTTGCAATTTCTGAATCAGCTAATAACTGCTTATCTTTGAACTTCATAAGAGGTATCTGATCAAGTGAATAAAAGCTCTCTCTTTATATTTTATAATTCTCCTCATTTTATAGTTAGCATAAAGAATTTTCCTCTCCAGAGTAACTTTTTAAATTTAATACAAGCTCCATTCTTACCACAGTTTTATAAGAAAGACAAACATGATTTATGTTTTTTCATTTCTAGCTTTACATAAGGAACAGAATTTCAGTGAAAATGCATTATTCTGAAAATCTCTATGTACTGGAAAATTTCCAGACCAATATCTCTTGAAAGGCTTTAGTAATGGGCCCTGTTGTCATTACCATGCAAAGTCTGAGTATTTGCTGCAGTATTTGCTACAATGGCTCACTTGGTGCATTTGATTTAGGAGAATGTACTGCTGTTGATTTTCAGGGTCTCCATATGGAAGTTGTTCTTTAATGAGGCTGGTGTATGGACTAAGAGGGGATAGAAACACAATTTATTAAAGAAAATTACTAGATCTTGAAACTTCTTGTGAGTGAATTTATTATCTTTTGCTTACTCCCTGGGAAATAAAATCTGACATGATCTTTTATGATAATGTGTAAAAAACTACTTAAGACTTGCAAAAGCAGAAAATGAGAAATTAAACTGTTTAGTTGTGACTTATTTTCTTTCATAGAGCATTAAACATTAATAGTATAATATTTCTATTTAGAACCCAGAAGCAGTAGCTAATTAATACAGTAACATATTTATTCATGTGATTCATAAAATGGATCAACATTTTTCTTAATCTTTGAAAAGATTAGCCAGTATTTTGTACTCCCCTTAAAAAAATAGGGAGAGAGAAAGAAAAAGAAAGAAAGGAAGGAAGGAAGGAAGAAAGAAAGAAAAAGCAAGAAAGCTGAAAGTTCTGGTAAATGAGAACTTGTCACATTGTCTTAGAAAATGTTTCATGAAGCTAATGTGTTTAAGGGGTTTCCACCTGAAAAACAAGAAATATGTTCCCTCAGGTTCCACGACATCTCTCCAGCAGCATGATTTAAAGGGCAGGAAAAGTCGTCTGTATCCCATTGATGCTTAGATGGGTGGGAGCCGGCCAGACCGCAGGCACCAGCGTAGGGAGCTTCTATCTCTTTCGGTCTTGGTTCACTTCCAGCCGTCAATGACGGGGTGGAGGAACAGCAGAGATAATTAACTCCGGGATTTATTGTCCATGTGGAATGGGCCAGTGTCCGTGGAAGAAGCAAATTCGTCAGCATTTTCAGATAGTCTTGAGAGCGGCACTTCTCAGACTCTACTGTGCATAAAAATCCCCTTGATATTTTAATGGTGGGTCCTGATACAGCAAGACGGGGAGAGCCGTGAAATTCTGCCAATATGACAGCCTTTGAGTGATGCTCATTGTGGCGGTTTTGTACAATTCGTCCTTGGAGTAGATAGATCCCTGTGGAGGAGGGGAGGCTGCCACCTGTGCCTGGGCACTACCATTTCCGGCCACCAGAGGGAGTCAGGAAGACTCACTGTGTTTTCTCTTTGTAACTACTGTAGGAAGGTTGATTTAAAGGTCTTTTTGCAAAGGCAAGAGGGAGATATTTAACTTTATTTGCTCAGAGAACTATTTGTTACCAGTTTACTTCCTATTGTTCTTTGGCTTTGTACACCATTCTTTCTCCATCTCTATTTCTTGCCCCAAATGTGGTTTGATTGTACAAATACTCTAATGCCTTTTATTTCTAATTCAAGTCTGATGAACTTCACTTAAGCTATTTAATAGATCCCCCTATTAATCAATACTTCAAGCTAAGTTTAAGCCTTGAAAGATTATGAACAAAATTATGTTCATTTTTAATGTAAATCCCATACATTTATCCAGAAAGAATTGAAAATAACATTATAGAAGGGAAAAATACTACCCACATGGTTACAAACTAATACATAGTTACAAAATAAACTTGGATTAGACACGAACAATAAATCATTCCCTAATCCTCTGCACTCCTTCAAAGGGAATTTCAGATTGCTTTGCTGCGTTTATCTTTGCAGATGCAGAGGTGACAACTTACATTTGTTGAATCATTGTCACTTCACAAAAAAACACAGAGGATCTTATTTAATTATTCAAAGAGACTGCTGAGCAAAGAGGGTCTACTACTGCCCAGCTGGTCGACTTCGAATGATGGTGAAAGCTCCTTCTGCTTTCATGCAGTAATCTTTTCTAGTAGCTTTGCAACAGTGAGTGAAATGATCAGTAGGTTCTTTTCTTTGGAAAAAGCAGACCAATATCTCTTGAAAGGAAATTTGATAATAAATGAAAATTAATGAAAAAATGAATCAGTTCATTCTAGCGACACTCTCCAGCCACCATGTCCTGCTTCTTTTCCTTTTAGATATTCTGACTTATGCATGGTCTAAATGCTCTGAGCTGCCACGATGCTCACCTTGATTTTTTTCTGCTTTCTTTTTTTCTCTTTCTTTCTTTTTTTTTTTTTTTTAACATTTTAGCTAGTGACAAAGGCTCATTTTGTCTTGGAAAACAGGACCATAATGAAATGTCATATATATATATATATATATATATATATATATATATATATATATTTATATATATATATTCATGATAATAATAATTATTTCTTTATATTTACAATTCCTTGAGTGTCTGATATGACTTGACATGTAAATTAAATTGTATTTTTCTGGCAAAATCTCTTACATGATTTTAAATTTACCAGCAATGCAAATCTAAGTTTTCAAAGTGAATGAATAAATATTCACATAATCTGTAAAACTCTTCCCTCACATTATCTTATTGTGGAATAGCCTGTTTGGGTATGTGTTGCTGAAGCCAGTGCAATGGGAACCTATTTGTGAATAGTAACATCTATGGCAGGGGTGGTGAACCTATGGCAACTGTGTTATTTATTTTTCTTTTGAGACAAATTATGTTCATGTGTGAGTTGTTTTTTCTAAACTAAAACCTCAATATTCAAGTTTATTTACAAAAATAAATGGGTTCTGGGTTTCTGTTTGGGCACTGGTCTCTAAAAGGTACACACACTGTCACCCCATGGTCTATAGCGATATTTAGTGATTATATATATTTTCCTCAGGAATAATTGATTCTGTTTTATACATTGTTCAGTAATGACCTCATTTCTCTTATAAACTTGTTTAATTTAGTGTGTCAAATAGTTTATTTTTTTATTTTGAATGACCTCTATTTTTATCCTTATTTACCTTTTATTAATAAATATGCTTTTAAAAATATTTTTTAAATTACAGAGTTAAGCTTTGAGAACCATTGATATCTTAACTATAAGTGCTACCATGATTTTAAAAAGCAATTTAAAAAATTATAAAGGAAATAGGAAATAATTTTAAATACTTTCATTATTTTAACTACTTTAGAAGTGTGGAGGCTTGTCTCCAGGCCCACGCCGGAGGAGCGCCCAGGGACTGAGGTTAGCAGCGGGCGGCTCGGAAACGGCGACTGCAGCACCTAGTCTGCGTCACTGAATCTGCGCCCGGTTTGGAGCTTACTTGTCTCCAGGCCCACGCCGGAAGAGCGCCCAGGGACTGAGTTTAGCAGCGGGC
>PVIR01026145.1:0-24335 GCA_004026965.1 Petromus typicus | reverse complement strand
TTCCCCGGTAACCACATAACAATACTGGGTGTGGAGACTCACGCCCAGCAGCAACCAGTACCACATACCACAGTGCCGGGCGTGGTGGCTCACGCCTGTCATCCCAGCACTTGGGAGGCAGAGGCAGGAGGATTGCTGTGATGTGAGTTTGAGGCTGAGCTCAGGGCCAGCCTGAACCACAAAGCGAGACCCTGTCTCAAAAAAAATAAATAAATAAAATAAAAATAAATAAATAAAAATACATTGGCTTCATAGTTGGATGGAGCAGAATGTTAGGCTAAAATTATTATTAATCTTGCCAAAAAAATGTTTTTGCCTTTAACTTTTTTCTAGCCTTGTTCTAAATTTTGCTGAGAAATTATAACACTGAAAGTAACATGTATTGTGGTTTCTTTAGTAATCAAGCTCATTTTAATTCATACTATCATTATTATTTTAATTATGTTAACAGCCAAAGAGCAAGTCCTAGATCAGGTATGATTTCTTAAAAGGTGAGATTTAACTTCAATAGTTAGAAAACAATCCAGCTGATTACTCCTCTTAAAATAAAATAAAATATTTAAATAAAATAAAATATTTAAATTTCTAGCTATAATTTTTATTCAATCAAAAACCTGTCAACTTGCCTAATTAGGATAAAGTCTGAATCCAGTCAGTCAAAATTATTTCAGATGACTAATATTTATGACATTCCTGGGAACAGGAAGATAACATCACCTTATCAGATAGTAGAAGATCTAAATCTAACATGATCAAATGTAGAAATATGATTAGACATGAAAGAAATGAAAAAATGTCATAAACCCTTCCACTCTGGAGCGGAGAAGAGTGAACTAGTTAAGTGAGAAATGATGGATGAAATAGAGATGAGTTACTTTCACAGTTGTTTCAGTAAAACTGTCCTCAGATGGTCAGGATGTTATAGGAAGAGGTCTTAGAAAGTACAGAGGCAGAATGCGCCCTTCACCGAACAGTGGGACTTGGACTTGATGTTACCATCTGTCTTACATTCAAAGCATTCTGCCTCACTCACATGATTCTGTATTGTGCAGGATAGGGGCAAGGGCTGTGTGTGTGTGTGTGTGTGTGTGTGTGTGTGTGTGTGAATGATACTTTCCCTGTGATATACAAAAGCAGCATAGCAGCCTAGTTTATATGAATATATTTTCCATTCAGCAGAAATGAACGAACCTAGAATCGAGTAGACATTCTGGCTGAAAGCCTCAATTGGGATATGGAAAGCAAACAGAATAAGGTTAGCTGAAGGTTAAGCTGTGTTGTATTGATGTAGTAATGTTGTCTTTAGAACAAATTAGCTCATTGGGACTTGGTGACACAGTGGAGCATTAAACCCTTCTTTACAAAACGAACATGTGCAGAAGTTTTTTCTTAGCTTGTTGAAAAATACCAGTGAAAAATTACACAAAGATCAAGCTTTAAAAATGTTTACTTTGCAGAAAATCATTTAAAATGGAATCTCAATTTTGTAGGCAGCTTAGTTTTTTTAAAAGGGGCTATTTATTCTGCACTCCTGCAGCATATGGTTTATTGCAGTTTATATGGTGTATTGGAACTGCATGAATTTGGGCACCTTAGGGAATGTTTGTTTTTATTTTTTAAAGGTGGTTGGACTGAAATCCAGTATGAATCATATAAGAGAGACTTAGAAGCATGTGAAGATAAATGGTTCCCGTGTGACATGAAGAAGCACATCTGGAAGGTGATCCTATATAAATAAATAACCTGAAAAGGCCATAGTTTTAAAGGATATCAATAAAGAAGAGGAGTGTGGGTATTCTTTCCTTTTGGAAAGATAAATGTAGTTTTATATATAAAATAGTATCATTTCTTATGCAGATTTCTAGGAGTGCTCAATGTAGAAATATTTGTTCTTTCACTCCTTAACTCACTCACTGATTTGCTCAACAAATATAAATGAATTTAGCCTAGTAGAGCTGCTATTCTGAGAGGTCCTAAAGATAGAAACACAAGTAAGACATACTTCTTGCCCTAAACTCTTTCTTAAGTTAATCTTTCCTTATTTTGTCTCTAAGCATATGGTATTCATGCATGTTAACTGGTGCTCAAAAATAAATTAGTTTAAGTAGACACTATTTTGTAGGGCTGCAGATGTAGCTCATTGCTAGAGTGCCTACGCCCATGGTTTGATCCATAGTATATCCCCAAAATAAGTTACTCGATTAAAAAGAAATATCCCTAATCTCTATTCAGTGTTGTGTGGAATTTTAAAAAATCTTTTTGCATCATTTAAAAACTTTTACATTCACTTTTCATCCTTTTTGCCAAGAACCTTCTTGTATCTTTGTAACCTTCTTGGTGATGCTTAAAAGAGTTTTTATTTTGGCTAGAAAGATAAAATATTGCTAATATGTAAGCTAATTTGAATTTTGAACCAAGAAATCTTTCAGCTTTGTTCTTTTTTAATCATTTAAGACTATACATATATTATCACTTAAAGTTAAGTTTAGAAATTGCAATTCTGTTGTGTTTGTTGTCTTTGTTTTACTTTTAAAATAAATACCAGTTAGTATGGTTAAAAGTCATGTTCACATTACTGTGTGATATTCAAGCCTTCCCAAGACACAGCTTTTCTACCTTGAGAAAGAATGTTTGAAAGGCCATTGTACCTCCAGAAAGAGGAAACTGTGCAGTAGACTTTTTTCCTCATGAACAAAGTGACATAAAATATGTTTGACAGCTTGATAGATAAGCAAGCTAAAGTTGTAGTGCTTGAATAGAAATGGATAACCCTTTTCTCAACCCCTCCTTGACCTATTATTTCAAAATACTTGATATATTACAGTACATATTAAAACATTTTTAGATGAGTGAATGGATGATGAATGAATAATCATAACATATACATCTTTTTGCATTTGTTGAGTTTTCAATATTTATTGCCATATGTAGTATTCTCTGAAAATGGAAACTTACTCTTTAAAAAATATTTGACAGAATAGATTTCTTTTTTTTTTTTTTAGGTTTTTTGAGACAGGGTCTCACTTTGTGGGTCAGGCTGGCCCTGAGCTCAGCCTCAAACTCACATCACAATCCTCCTGCCTCTGCCTCCCGAGTGCTGGGATTACAGGCGTGAGCCACCATGCCCGGCACTGTGGTATGTGGTACTGGTTGCTGCTGGGTGTGGGTCTCTACACCCAGTATTGTTATGTGGTTACCGGGGAATCGAACCCGGGTCCTTGCACTTGCAAGACAGGCGCCAGAACCACTGAGCTAACTCCCCGGCCCCAGAATAGATTTCTTGATTCAAGGGTTGAAACATAAATATATAGAAAAATATGGGGAAAACATTACTTGGAAGAGGAGGACAACTTTCACAAAAGCCTTGTTTTGAGTTAACAGCACAAGATGCCACCTCTGTCTGCTCACTTTGTTGGAAACTCTACCAAAGTTACTTAAGAAGAGTCCAAAATCCTAAGCAGTGGTCTGTACCCACCCGTGACCTTTATCCAACTTCCTTACATTTTCATTAAATAGAAAGAAAAAATCTCTTCCAAGAATAACACCAACATAATTAATTAGAAAAGCATTTCTTCTGAATAAGTGAGATTTTTCAGAAAGCCTGTATTATGGCTTGTATCTAGATGTCCACCCAAAACCTTGTGTGGTCATAGGTGGGCATTTACAGAGGCCGCTAGACCTAGGATAGGTGAAACTGAGATTAAGGGTGTACATTACTAAATTAGTCCAGATTGGCTTAGGATAGTTTTAAATAATAGGAAGGCCATGGCTGCTGGTACCACTCAAAGGCAGGTATCCTGGAAATGGTAAAGGAAGAGGCAGGCTCTCGCTGCTGCTTGCTGCCTTCAGCCTCCCCTGCCACACAAACGACCATTTCTCCTCTGTGATGCCCTCTGCCATGCCACTCTTCCCTGGAGTCAGCCAACTATGGACTGAAACCTCTACAAACTATAGGCTGAAATAAACATTTCTTCCTTTAAGTGTTGGTTTTGGGTATTTTATCTCAGCAATGAGAAAAATAATGAAGACCTTCTATTATTAACTCTTTACTGAGAATATTGCAGCATGAAGATCTTTTTATTTGTGGATTAATATTCCCTATACTTTTGTTTTGAAAATTTAAAATTAGTAAATTTCTCATTGTGGTTTTAGTCAAATGAGCCTACAAAGGTAGTTTCTTCTTTCATAAGCAGTATACCCTTTAAACAATAGTATCTTTCTGTTACACATTTTGAATGCATATTTTACAATTC
Organism: Petromus typicus; assembly: GCA_004026965.1. NCBI lineage: Eukaryota > Metazoa > Chordata > Mammalia > Rodentia > Petromuridae > Petromus > Petromus typicus. The sequence goes on along the minus strand of PVIR01026145.1, from coordinate 20,082 downwards.
TGAGCTACCAGAAGTCATAGTGACTTTTATAAAAGTACATTATGCTGAGTCCTAAGCGATATTTCTACTAACAGCAGTTTCTTTGTGGACTTAAATATAATCTTATAATTTATGATATAGAATTTCACTTGATGCAATATTATTATTTTTGTATTTGTCTCAAGATACTTTGTAATTTTCTCCAATTGTGATCATTAATAACCTTTCACTTTTTGTTATAATTGCAAGGCAAAAAATTGATTCAAAGTACTAGTTCTAAAGACTGATTTTACCCAAAGCCTTTCTGGTAAGTGTTTTTCTAATTAAGGCAACCTATAGTGTTCTAGTAGACTGTAGCAAATTCTTTTATTGGTTGTAAATAAAAGTCTTTATTTTAATGATTACAGTGCTGACTGCCTCTTTCTTATCTTATATGTCTTGTTTTTTACATCAGTGAAAAAGAGATGATAATTATCATTTCACAGTGTTAGAAAAATAAACACATCCATTCATGCTTGGGACAAACATATTTAACAACTACCTAATTCTGTAAATGAAACTTGCACAGTATGCTTCTACTTCACAGATGTTATTACTAAAACAAAGAAAATAAAGGGGAATTTTTGAATGTGGTGTTTCTATTGTACGAGCTTCTATAGTGATGCTTTAAATGTTACCTTTTTATAATCTTAATGTTAACTTACTGAGGTTTGTTTTGTTTTGTTCTTTCGCTAGAATAGTATGTGGCCTAGTTGTCTAATGTGACATGTGTTTCTCACTGATAGCACAGTTTAATGCAAATCAATGAGAAGACCAGCTAGGGAGTGAGACTCATGCTATTGAGTGGTTTTATCATCTGCTAGCACTTCAGGCTCTTCAGATTGATTCTTCTTGTTTCCAGGCAGAAAATAGGGAAGAAAAAGCTAATGTAGAGAGCAGCACAGTTTTCAAATCCAAAGTGATAATCAAACTACTCTGTGTGATTCTGTAAGTCTTGTTATTTCAACTCTACTATTTACTCCTATCTGCATACCTAAACATTTCCCATAAAACATTCAATCAAGAAATGTGTATAGCAAACTCTCTTGATTATAATAATATCTATATATTGAGTTAATTATATGTTAAATTTACTAACATAGTCACTGCTTGCTTATAGAAATATCCCCAAAAAAAAGACTTTACAATAGACTCTTTGCTGACAACTTCTTCCAAATTAATTTTACTCTTATGGAAATATAAAGGAGTAACATAATTCAATCGTGTTCAGATTTATTTATTTGCATTTCTCCCTCGGTTTTATATAATTTTCTTTAGCAGTTCATAGAACTCAGGGAGACACACTATATTGCTGGTTTGTTATAGAAGATATTACAAAGGACGTGAAAAAGATGGATACAGTGAGCTATGGGGGAGGGGCGTGGGGTTTCCGTACCTCTTACACGTGCACCTCCGTATGTTCGTCACTTTGAAAGGTCTCCAAGCCCCATATTTCTGAAGATATTTGGAGACTTCATGTTGTAGCACGATTAAAGCACAGATAACTATGCTGAACTGTTGTTTGACCCAAAGCATGTGATCTCAGGCTTATAAAGCAGGTAAGGACAGCGAGGCGCGTCTGTTCACAGACACAGGGCCGCACGTAACCTTTAGGAAATGTGCTCTTACTGTTTCCTACTAAACAAATTAGTTCAGAGAAAATGAGGTGCTATGGTTTAGATATAAAATACATCCCAGTAGGTCTCAAGTTCTTAGGTAGATCTGGGTGGGAAGAGAGGGGTCAAAGGGAGGATGCTTCAGAAAGGTGTCTTCTCGGTACCACATGCTGGCTTCTGCCTGTCTCCTGCCACCTGTCAGTGAATATCTTTCCTTCGCCATGCCCTTTCACCAGGCCATTTCTTCTCTGGAACTGAAACTACTGGAACTGTGAACCACAATAATCTTTTCCTCCTTTAAATTGCAGGGTTCAAATATTGTGTCTAAGAGCTGAGGATTTAGCTCAAGTGATACTGTACCTACCTTGCCAATGTAAGGGCCTGAGTTCAATCCCCATTAAAAACAAAAAGAAAACCCAGATATTATGTCTAAGTGACATGAATCCACCTTAAAGGAGGAAAGATGTAGTTTCTATGGCCTGTCTTGAAGAAGAAGTTATGATCCGGGAACTGTAGAATAAATTCATGGTATTACATACCGTGATCACAGTATTAAAAAGAGATGTTCCTGAGCTTCTATTTATTTACTTATTTATTTTCTTTTTTGAGACAGAGTCTTACTTTTGTAGCTCAGGCTGGCCCTGAGCTCAATCTTGAATGCACAGCAATACTCCTGCATCTGCCTCCTGAGTGCTGGGATTACAAGCATGAGCCACCACGCCCGGCACTGTGGTATGTGGTTCTGATTGCTGGTGGGCAGAGTCTCCATGCCCAGCATTGTTGTGTGTGGTTACTGGGGATTGAACCTGGGCCCTTGTGCTTGCAAGGCAGGTGCCAGAACCACTGAGCTAAATTCCCTGCCCTCTGGTATGAGAAAATGAAGATGTAAATGAATTCTACAATGTATGCTATATATTGTGAAATAGAAAATACTCAAAGTGAATTGGGGTGAAGGAAGAAAAATAATAAGATTATAACAAAAAAGAAAGGAAACAAAAATGTATGTATATAGGGGGTGGGGGTGATAGGGTGGGTAGGGGTATGGGAAAAATGAGAATTAAATTGTGTCATATGCTGGTACAAATTCTCATTGTTGAGTGCAATCATGATATGTACGTGTAATGCAGCAATAAAGATTTTTTTAAAAAAGATGTTCCTTTTGAGGTAAATTTTATTTCTAAGCAAATACAAATACAACATAAAGAACAATCATGATAAATGCTCAAACATGATATGTACTGTGTGTTTTAGGCATGGTATTGTCTTAAGAGAAAATTGGTAAATATTCAAGTAAATGTGTGAAGAAATTACAAAATAGATTTATTTCATATTCAATAAGTAAAATATTCATAATGCCAACAAGGATTGCATGGATTCTAATACATTATTTTTGACAAGTAATATGTCTCAAGTTTAATGATTTTTAATGATCATATGGGTGAAATTTAAACATTCTTCTAATCTCTATTTCAACTAATTATTTATGAAATCACTTCCTGGTATAGCAGCCAATGCTGGTATGGCAGCACTATTTATGCTTCCAATATTAAAATCAAGAGCCTCATAGCTTGAACATACTCAGGTTTAGCAGCAAATTTCCAGGCAACCTCCTGAAATAGCACGGAAAGGGTAGCCTACCGTCATGGGCAGACCAATAAACTTAAGAGCCTTAAAAATGCCATCACCTTATTTGACTGCACTGAACTGTGAAACCTGGAAGAAGGTAGAAACAAGAACAGGCTTGCTAACATGAATTCATCTGGCTAAAGGGACAGTTTCTAACAGGGCATTGTGTTGACAGGCCTGCAAGCTCATACTGTATATAAAATCAGTGTGTGTGTTTGACCTTGAAACGGATCCTATGAGTGACAAAGCAGCATTATTCTCCACAATTGGGGGAATTTGATGGATGATATGTCTCTAAACTCTGTAAAATTAAAATTGAAGCCTAAAAGAAAGGTGTATTTATATAGCATGTTCTATTTTCGAAATGAGTGGTAGTGGACATAGAAAAACTAGCATACACATACCTGTTTGATGTTAAGAGCCATCTCAGGCTTTATTTTCTAAATCTTAAGAAGAATATACATTCTAAGAGCTTCTTTCAGTTTAAACTCCAAACCAGATTTTATAAAGCATTGTTGTAATAAAAAGATTATAATTAAACAATATTGCCCAGAAAATCTGGGTGAATCATCTATCTGAAGCCTAATACTATATTTTTAGAAACAATATATTATATTTTGAGCATCTTCAAGAAACAAATGCTTCTTTCTTTTTAATGTATATTTTATTTTCCTTTGTACCATTGACATTAATGACAAATTTTTAATTTTCACATTTGATTTTTAAAATTTTCATGCATAACGATGCATGTGAAACAAATTGTCCATCTCAAATACAAACCTGTTTTAGATTCCCAGATGCCTCAAGGTCAGAAAAATTTCACACTAACTCATACATTAAACAGTTTTTTCCTGTTAGCAAAGGAATTTATTTTTGAGGGTGATAAGTATTCACCTTGGAATAACTCACCTGCTATCTTGAGTGAGCTGAGAATCAAAAACTGAACACTTGATTCCTCTGTCAGCTTCTCTGTTTGGGCGCTGAAGAGCTAGCGCTCTATAATAATAGTTATTATGTACCATGCACTTGATTCTTCTCAAGCACAATTGCTCCTCACGGTCATTCCTAATATTTAGGTCAGTGTAGAGACTAAGAAGTAGAGAAACAAACTTATTTTTCTAAAACCTTACAAATGGCAAGAATTGAAGCCTGATCTTATACCAGGGCAAGCAGATGAACCGACTATGCAAATCCACTTCCTGTTCTGCCCACCATACTTCTTTTTTATGCGTGAAAAATTCTGATTCTATCTCTTATCTTTACCACAATTTATTGTTTAAATCTCTGTGCTTATGTTAATTTACATCTTCCCATATTCTCCGGGTCACTATATATTGAAAAGTAGGCTTGTAGAAAGATCATATTAAGCCACACATTTGTGATGTCAGGTGAAAGATAACTTCTGTGACTTTTCTTAATTTCTTTTTTATGTTGAGTTTTTGATACTTTTTTTAGGTACACATTTCTCTTTAGTTCTTTTGAAAACACCTACAATTCTTTTGAACTGACTTAACTTCCTATCTTGATAACTAAGCCAGGAAAAAGAACCCTATAGTTTTAAAAGGAAAATAAAATTCTAGAAAATAATTGAGGAATCAAATGACCAACCTCTACATAAAAGAAGCAAAGTAAATACTGGATAAATTTTTTTTTCTTTTTGCTTAGTTTGACACTGGGAGATGCAGAAGCCAAGCATTCTGATCATTTTCAAAGTTATATCACATAAGTACAAATAGAAGTACAGATGGGAGAAGAGAGTTGTTAATTATGTACAATAAATTCATGTGAGAAAGGTGAATATTTAGTACTTTAGAGGTTCTAAGAAACTTAAGGTACCCAAAAGGCACATACACAATTAAAATCAATAGTTCAGCTGGAATGGAAGCATTGACTAGATCTAACTTCACCCTGATGAAATCAAACGTTGAAGAGGTGGGTCATAAGAGTGTGACCTGGATAAGTACATCTCCCTCCGTGGATCCTGTTTGTCTCTCTACTTCTTGGCTAACATGGTGTGAACAACTTTTCTGCTACTATCCGCTCTTCTGCTTTGGTCCAGCCTAGAGCTGAGGACTACATGAGCCACAGAAAACCTCTCTTCTTTTATGTTGTGAGTGCCAGGTGACAAAAAAATGACTATGACAGGATAAACTATGTTTTATTTTTTTAAGTTATTTTTATTTTTGATAGTACTAATGATTGAATCCATGGCTTAATGCACTCACCTATGTTCCTAGCTCTTCTTAATTTTTAAAAATTCAAATCTTTATTAGTACATTATGAATACACATCATCAGCGCATTCAGCGTTGACAATATTACACAACATGATTCTCATTTTTCTCCTCCCACCCACCCTGTAACCGCAGCTTCTATATACATAAGTTTTGTTTCTTTTTTCAATTACTATCACATCCCTTTCCCCTCGTTATTTACCCCTACACCTGTTTCCTTTTAAATATTTTCTATTTCACAATATCAACTGTATATACTAGAACTCATTTATATCTTCTGCATTTTCTCATACTCTTCTTAATTTTTTAATGCATAATATGTTACTGTTTTCTGAGTGAGAGTCCAACACGCAATCCTCTTGCCAGAGGCACCTACAGAGCTGGGGTTACAGGACTAGAACATCCCACTCTGTTCTTCCACTAGTTGGTCTCTAGGATGATTCCAAATCTTAGTTACTGTGAATAATGCCACAACAAACGTGCACAAGCATCTCTTCAGCATCTTATTTGTCATCTCTTTGGATGAAAAAGAATCATCATATTATGTTCAATAATTGTATACTAATTTATATTCTCATCAACAATATATATGATTATTCCCATTTTTTCCACAGCATTATCAACCTTTGTCATTTTTTGTCTTTTTAATAACAATCATTCTGAGATAATATAATATTTTAAGGATTTTGATTGCACTTTTCTGATAATGATGGTAAGAATTTTTTCATACACATTTTCTTCTAGAATTTTCATAGTTTATGATCTTATACTTAGATGTTTGATTTTGTTTATGATGAAAAATTTAAGTCTAGTTTCAGTCCTCTCTGTGCAAATATTCAATTTCCTCAGGATCATCTTGAAGAAGACTGTTCTTTCTTCAATTTATGTTCTTGGTGCCTTGGTTGAAATTAAGTGTAAATATATGGGATGACTTGTGAGTTCTCTATTTTGTTCCACTGATCTACCTGTCCGTGTTTATGCTACTGCTATTTAACTTTGATTATGATGTCTTAATAATATTTTTTGAAGTTATGTAGTGTCTGTGATTGATATGCTGATCTGAGTGATCTTTTTAAAAATTTACTTTTTCCAACAAAACTATAAGTAAGCATTATGACCCTAATATTACTGATTTTAAAAAAGAATCAACAGAATAAATTAAATTTTTATTTGATACATATACATAGCAAAGCCAAATAGTTTCAACATTATAATGAATGTTTACATGTACTTCACTGAGTATCATTTTTAGTTCATAAACTAATAAAATGAAATTAATTTACAAAATGCCTATCTCAATGAGTTACTAACAATGATCTTTCTTTTCTTCATTCTTTTTCATTTGTCAAGTTATTACACAATCTCTCCTTCAGTATCCTCTAAAAGGGACAGTTCACAGTGTTTTACTTGAACATTAATTGCAAGGGCACTTGTTAAAGGAAGAAACATAAATGTTAGTCTGTCTCTCTTTCTTCAGTACTCAGCCAGCTGCCCCAGGAGGAAGCAAAATTGCTACGTAAATGAACTGAGGAGGTGCAATCAGATTTGTTGAGAAAGAAAGTCTGGAAGAAGAAAAATCAAGGTCTACGTTCAAATGGAACTATATGCTTATTAGAAATTCCAGTGTAGAAAAGTCTGGGAGGAAAACAGCATCAGCACATGGAGCTAATTCTAGACTTTAAAGAAAGGAAAGATTATTTAATAAAGCTAATGGTAAGGTTTGTTAACCCTTTGTGAATATAAAATATCAAATTATAACTATCTCCATTACACACACAAATAAATTCCACATGGATTAAATAATTAAATATAAAGGTAAACCAAAGCCAGCAAATCAAAAAATGAATAAAACATCCATAAAAATTTAGGAAATTACAGAATGTTTACGAAATATACTACTTCAAAACAATGGACAAATTCATAAAGGATAGCTATTATACAAATTTTCCCACAAGGAATTTTTAAAATATTTAGTCCTCAAGAAACCATAAACAAAGTTAATAATGAAATAAAATATTTCAGAAAAATATTTACCCATACCAGGCAAAAGAGCTAATAATCTTAATGTATAAAATTTTCCTCAAAACAACTTAGATAAATGTCATCTCAAAATAAAAAGTAGACATTCAAAGTAATAAATAATATAATGAAGTAGAAATTTTGGTCCCAGTTGTAGAATGACCTCGACTTCTGAATAGATGAAGTTAACACACATTTCCTTATTCATCCGGCTAAGTTCAAATAAAAGCTCTGGAATACACACACACACACACACACACACACACACACACACACACACACACATACACACACAGAATCTCCTACACTTAAACAAAAATTAAGGGTGAGAAGATTGAAATATGAAATTAAAGAAGATCGGCTAATTTTGTCAGTCTCAAAGAAGACTGTGGTGATGATTTTCTTGCTTTTTTTCATAATATATTCTGAATTAATATCTTTAAAAGCAGAAGTTTTGAAATAATAAGTGAATATAAAGCCCCAATAAAATACATTTGCCTCTAGTAAAGGATAAAGAAAGGTGTGTCCTATTGATACAGAACTTTTAGATAATAAATGCTTCAGTCCAGCCCAAAATAAGAGAAAACAGCACAGTCCCATTCTAACTCATGGTTGCAAAGTCCAACAGAGAACTTTAGAACTCTGCTCACACAAGAGTTAGAAAAGATGTCTCAAGATTTTGCTGTTATAACCTGTGCCACTGTAGACATGAGTGCACATATATCACTGTGGTTTGATGCTTTTAATTTTGGGGGAATGATACCCAGGAGGGAAATAGCTGGGTCAAATGGGATCTCATCCGAGGTTTTGAGGAATCTCCACACTGATGTGCAGTGGTTGCACCAGTCTACACTCCCACCAACAGTGTAGAAAGTTTCCTTTCTCCACATAGCCCCACCAGCATTTATTATTGCTGATTTCTTGATCGCAGCCATTCTACCTGGAGTGAGATAAAATCAGTGTTGTTTTCATCTGCATGTCTATAATGATCAGTGATGGTGAACATTTTCTATATGATTTGCTGCTTATATTTCTTCATCTGAGAAAGTACTGTTCATTTCAGATGTCCACCTTTGAATTGGGTCTTTAAATTCTGAGGTTTTGATTTTTTTTAAGTTCATTACATATTCTAGAGAGTAGTCCATGGTCTGAGGAAAGCTAGAAAGAATTATTTACCACATTGTAGGTAGCCTTTTCACTCTGTTGGTGGTTTCTCTTTGCTTTTTAATAAGACAAGATACAAGTTATTGATTCTTTCTGCTAGTTTCCACACTACTGAGGTTTTGTTCATAAAGTCTTTCCCTAAGCCAAATGTCTCCAAGAATTCTAGCTGGCTTCTCTTCTAACAAGTTTAATTTTTTTTTGTGTTAATATTTAAATATTCAGTATAGTTCAATTTTAGTTTAGTGTATGTTGAAAGATACAGAGCTAGTTTTAATCTTTGGCAAGTTGAAACCTAGTTTTTCCAGTATCATTTATTAAAGAGGCTCTCCTTCATTGAGGGTGTTCAGTTCCTTTTTCTAAGATGAGGTGGCTTAGTGTGTCTGGATTTGTTTCTGAATCTTCTAATGTGTTCCCATTAACTGGTGAATAGATAAAGAAGTTTCAGGGGATTTTTTTAAATAAAATGGAGTACTACTCAGCTATAAAGAATGATAAACAGAGACATGTATAGCTAAGTGTAGGCATATTGAGGCCATATTCTTAAATGAAATAAATAAGATATACATGTGTAAATATCAAATAGTGTCTCTGATATGAGAAAGTACAAAAGTAAATGCAGACCAAAATGTATAACATATAATGGAAAATAAGAGGAAAAAATCCAAAAGGATAGGAGAAATAGGGACGTGGTATGAGAGAAAAGAAACAAGAGAAGGAAAATATGAGAAAAGAAGAAAAAATGGAAACAAAGTTTTTACAAATAGGGTTGTATGGAGGCATGATGAGGTAACGGAGGAAAATAAGAACTATGATATGTCACATAATAGGTACAAATTTACAATGATGAATGTGATCATAAGGTATATCTAAAATGTAGTATGTAATTTAATGGAAAAAAATTGAGATTTATGTAAATAGTAAAAAAAATGTATCTCAAATGATTCTATAGATATTACGTCAGAGAATGCCATGCAGGGCTCCAAGACTCCCATTCCCTTTAGTTGGCAATAAATCTTCATTACAACAGAAATGGATACCATCTAGGAAGCCTGCATTTCCATGGCCCTTGCCAAAAACTAAGTAACCTTTTCTATCCCCAATAGGATGCTGTCAGAGAAGTATAAAAAAGAATTGAGAATACCTGTCATGACTCAATAAGATCAAAGTTACCACCACTACAGTGTTACCATAGACCATAGCAAGAAGTACCACAAATGTTCATGTCCAGCAGTTATGAGAAAATCTTTCTCTATTATATATATTGACATAAAGAACCATACAGATCAGAATGGCTAAAATCTACACTATTGCCAATCCAAATGTTAAAGAGGATATAGAACAGGAAATCTTATTTACTGGTAATAAGGATGCAAAATTATATGACTACTTTGAAAAATCATTTGGCAGTATCTTATGAAACTAAACATAATCTTAACACATAATCTAGCAGTTGCACACCTAAGTCAAACATGCAGTTGGTGAAGTTTGTTTCTTTTTAGTTTTATTACGTGTCCCAGTATCACTGGTGCAAGAAGCTCCACTTTTTAAAGGTTCAGCTTGCTGAGTTGTAAAGTACTGTGGTGTTCATGCTGGTGGAAGTGCTGAGCACCAGTGCTGTGCATTTCACTCTTATTCACAGGACAACCTTGTGTTATGAGGACTGTGCATCGATACAGGTTCAATGACTTGGACAGCTCAGCAAAGTATTTGACATTTGTGGTTGTGTGCAGTTGAGGAGTGAGTAATTAAATGTCCTACATTAACAACAAGTATAAGCCAGGAATCATTGTCGTTTATATTCATCTTATGACACCACGCACACCCTTGTTAGGTCGCCTAACAACATTTACTTGCATGAGAAGAATTAACTGGCAGGAATGATGCTCCAAATGATAATCTAAGACAACAAACAACATTGCTCCTAATTTCAATTTGTAGCCTTCCATGAAGGAACCAGAGAAACCTGAGATTCCAGGACTAGCACAATGATGCAAATTACCAAATACCAACTGCATTTCAGGTTTCTCCTTGTTTGAATCAGTAATATTTCAAATTCTTATTGTTGGCTCCTAGTAAGAAAAATTGCAGAATTAAATTAAGATGATCATTAATTGCTTTCTAACTCTTATTTCTTGGCACATTTATGAAGTGTTGGGTGACAGAAAAGACAAAGGCGTAAAAGGAGCATTTAATAGTATCACTTCATGTACTCAGAGAATTTACACTCTAGTCAAGACAAGACAAACAGTAGAACAGTTTCTGGGATAACATCATTGGTATTAGTTAGGCATGGCAAGAATGGCTATAATTCCAGCACTTGGGAAACTAGGTAGAAAAATTATTGCAAGTTTGATGCCAGCCTGGGCTACACAATGAGCCTGAACTACACAGAAAGACCATATCTCAAAATAACAAATTGTTGGTCTTATGAATGTCTTGGGATTTCAAAGAGGCAAAAGAATAAGAAACAAAGCAGTCAAGTTAAACTTTATGTACAAGGTAGAATGCTTGGTGATACATCAAAAATGGTATGGGGGAACCAGGGATTTAGCTCAAGTGGTACTGTGCCTACCTTGGAAGTACAAAGACCTGTGTTTGATTCCTAGAACTGTCAAAAAAAAACAAATCGGTCATTTTAGACATGGTGGCTCACACCTGTAATCCCAGCACTCAGAAGGCAGAGGCAGGAAAATTTCTGGATTGAAGGATGAGTTCAGGACCAGCCCAAACTACAAAGTGAGACCCTGTCTCAAAGGAAAAAATCAGTATGCTGGTGTGGATTAGCTGGTGAAACAAAAGAAGGAATATTCCAAGTAGAGCAACACAATGTACCTGAAAAAGAAGAGAAAATGGACCTTGTATTCGAGCATTGGGACATTTTGAGAAGAAAGATTCCACGAACTATTTTTATTTCTGTTCATCTCACTCTAATATCAGAAGCAATAAAATTAGCATATATTGAAATATTCACATTATAGAGCTTACAAAAGCATTATATTTAAGGCTAACGTCCCTCTATTTTCTACCTTTCCATTCTACCTTCCCAGGTCTAGTGATATGAAGGATAGAGCTATTACTGTCAAAAATTTCCTTGAATTCTAAATCAAAGTTTCTAGGAAGAAGATTCCCACTGTACTTTTCACATATATTTTCATCTCATACTCATATACAAATTTGTGGACAACATGATTGAGTACAAACACAGGAGAGATGATAAATATATCAGTTGAGTTGGTGATTTCATTACATTCAGTATTTGTCCCTAAAACTTCAAGTCCCTCCAAATAAAATAGCAATCATCTGCTATGAATTCTTGTTATTTAAATAATTAATTAATTCTAAAATGGTACATTGATATTTTAAATACAGGAAAAATGCTGTACATCCAATTATGATTTGCAGCATTTTTTTCTACCTGGGATAATACTTTTTAAGCAAGTAACTGGACTTTGAAATTATACTTTGCAGGCCACAAATTTATGTTAGAACACACACAATGCCGGCACCCATGATCAATTTCAGAGACTAACTACTGAATGGCCAATCAATAAAGTCTTGTGTGTAAGAGCACTACAATAACAGGCAAGTCACAGAGATCATATTCTTAACAGGAAAACTTCCTTCCCTTTAAATTTCTATGAAACATGGTTTTGAGTAACCTTTGAAATCCTAACAAGGGGAAAAAATTAGCTTTTGGCTGACATTTACAGAAAAAATAAGATCCTTCGTCACCACTGGGGTGTGCATAATGAGTGGGTCTTTTATGGTAGACAATGGAAGGAGTCCTTCACGTCTGTTTTACATCAGTTAATGTTGGCAGGTAATGCCCTTATTGCAGCCACTGTTTTGTTAAGAAGGAAGAATGTAGTGTAAATCCCTTTAAAATTAAAAATAGGGCACCAATCCTCCCACTTCCCAACATGAGTTAATTTCACTAAAATGATTTCTTTTACAATAGTTAAAGGTCTTAGACTCACACCTTTCTCCACTCAATTACTGGAAATATTTTATTTATTTATTTTGTCTTCCATTGGCTTCGTGGTGACAGCCCTAGAGAGGAATGTGAATGCTTTTGCTATAACCAAAGTAATGAATCATAACAGATTTGTTTTAATAATGCTTATGTTCAATGTGAGGCAAAGGAAGCAAATCAAGGAAAAGAGAATTCTACCTAAATCAGATAAGATTACTGTCAACGCTTATAGTCAAATGCAGCTAAGAAACAATCCAAGGTTAAAGCATGCTGCCTCAAAGACTGCAGTTAGATTCCAAATCAAAACAAATTCATTATATTTCTGAATCAATGCAACTGTTATGTAACCTTGATCTTAGCAACTGTTCAGCTGGTTCACTTGAGAATGTAAATTTACATGGAAAACCAGAGGCAGTAATCAATAAAGAATATAGAATAAAGAATAAAGAATCAAATCCCTCCTACACTAAACTACCATTCTAAAATCAACCTGAGGAATTCCAAACACACAATAAAGAAAAACCAACAGCCTTTCACACAAATGCAATTAATTTCATTCAGTGGGTTTTAAAGGGTTATAAAAGTTCAATATTTGTCTCTTAAGTAATTCGAATTTTACCAATTTCAGGAGGGAATATAAAGACCCTGAAGGAAATGGTTTACCGCCTTTCCAAAATGTAAGCAGCAAAACCAGGAATAATGCAAAGAGTCTTCATAGACTACAAAAGTAGCCCTAGAAGGGCTGTAATTTAGCATCCCTTATCAACTTTTCCCATCCTTTCCTCCCCCAGCTGTGGTAACCACCACTCTGCTCTCAAATTCACTAGAGCAACTTTTTAGCTTCCACATAGAAGTGAGATCCTGCATGCCTTCTCTTTTGTTACTGACTTAATGTACTTAACATAATTATCATCAGTTCTAGTCATGCTGTTGCAAATGATAGGATATCATTTTATGCCTGTAAAAAAGATTTCTTTTAAGACTGAATAACATTCCACTGAATGTGTGTGTGTGTGTGTGTGTGTGTGTGTGTGTGTGTGTGTGTGTGTTCCATATATTCTGTTTTTTCTTTAGCTATTCATCACTTGACGGGACATTACCTTAAAAACGCTAAAATAAAGGCATTTTCAAAGTGCTTACCATAAAGAAATGTCATTGTCCTTTTGCGGTAACGAAAACGTGGCCTGGGAGGATGAGGTGAATGAAGTCACACTGCAGATTCGGAGAAGGTTTCGGAGAACATTTCTGTTTTTATTGCAAGATACACACATTTATATAGATAGCAAGGAGCGGGCATGGCTAAAAGCGTGCAGCGATCAGAGGGTTATATCTAATTGGTGGATTATAGCATGCTGCCTTTTATGGTTAGCTCTTGGGCAAGTGAAAGATTCATGACCCAGGAGGAACGGGCGGCCTTCAAGGGACCAGTTTCAGTGGGTCAGGAGGCCAGTTTCAATGCATGGGAGGGAGCCTCCTCCAATTCCTCTGGGCATCTTATAGCTTGCTGCAAGACATATGTGCAGCGAACTTGAACCAGAAAGACTTGACTTTCTCTTTCAAAGAAATGATACATATCCAGAAATAGACAGGTTGAAATTAATTTCAACATTATATAATGTATGCAAATATCTAAACACTACATGGTAACTTATTAATATGTATATATATGTTTTATATTTTTATATCCATTAAAATAAATTTTAAAAAGAAAAAGGAGAATTTTATCTCAGCACACACAACTTTCTATAATGATAAATAATATTAAAAGTTAAATATAGGACAATAGCCCAACTATACATCTGGATTTAGTTTTATTATTCCAATAGTTTGCTGGATTCATTACTGAGAATTCCCAATTCTAAGTCCTACTAAAAATAATTTCCAGAATTTTTCAGGAAGTCACAAGAGAAAACATCTTAAGCCAATGCCTTTGTGCCTCTTTCTCTGATTCACTTTGTCCTAGTCAGCATTTCTACACTCCAGACAGAGATACTTGTATGGTTGCATGCAGGAAGCCTCCGATCATCTGACTTAGCTTTACTCCGTCTCTCAGGAGCTTAGAAGTCCCCCGGAACAATCAGCGTGGATAAGGACCTGGTCCACCAGCCCCTTCACATACTCCAGGAAAAGTCTGAGCAGTGTGTGTACACTGTTGCATGTGCTCTTCACAAGAACTCTAGAAAGTGGCTCTTATTGTCATTCTCAGTTAAGGATAAGCCACTAGAACTTGAAATTATAAGAAAATTATCCAATAAAATATATTTAAGTGGTGAAGGAAGATATAAAGTTAGCATTCAAACACAAGTCCATTGTATTTGAGAGTCTACAGCTGTTTTAAAATTTAAATCTTTATTGCTACATTACATATACATATCATGATTGCACTCAACAGTGAGAATTTGTACCAGTATATGACAACTTAATTCTCATTTTTTCCCATTTCCTTACCCACCCTACCACGCCTAACCCTTGTATACATAAGTTTTGTTTCCTTTCTTTTTATTATAATGTTATTATGTTTCCCTCATTATTTACCCCTTCACCCCATTTCTCTTTGAACATTTTCTATTTCACAATATATAACATAAGTTCTTAGAGGTCCCGTTTGACTCTGCTGTTCCTCTGCTAGGTATATATACAAAAGAATTAAAAGATTTATATCACAGTGACATATGTGCACCCATGTTTATAGCAGCTCACTTTGTGATTGCTAAATCTTGGAAACAACCCAAATGTCCCACAACAGGAGACTGCATAAATAAGATGTGGTTCTTTTACAGAATGGAGTATTACTCTGCCATAAAAATGCTAAGATTGAATCATTTATACTCAAATGGATGTACCTTCAGGATATCTTCATAAGTGAAATAAATACATCATAGATATGTAAATATTGTATCTTTTCTCTGGTATGAGAAAATAAAGATGTAAATGAGAGTCTATAGTTTTAACTACAATGTACTGTCTGCACTCTGTTACAATTACAGAAGGTGAGTTCAGAAATAGTCAGGGAAGGACGTGTGAAAACCAGTTTGTTGGGGTAAAAGTAATTCAATTTGACTAGGATCAAAGTGATATGTAATTATATATAGAAAAAGAAAATGTTTGGCTTCTAGAAGATGATTAATATGGAGGCTAGAAAGAGGTCATCATAAGCTCTCTACCCTTTCTGAGTGCTGATCAAGTCTTTACGGTATAGATCAGCAAAAAGAACATGATTGTGGATCCAACAAGATCACTTCTTGATCCACAAGCATCAGGCTTCCAGGGATAATATTTTAATGCCTTAAGAGAGTGATAAACAAACTGGGAGAGAAAAATTACTTCTGAGTGGAAATTGTGACTTAGGTAACCTCCACTAAAAAGATAGCAGAGCAGGGAGGAGAAAGTGAGCAACGATAGTTAGTATAGATAAGACTGAGTGAACTGAAGCATGAATGGAATTGAGGAATGACAGCCAGTTGCTGAAGAGACAAGAATGTTAAAAAACAGAAATTAAGTGCCAAATATTCAAGTAATGAAAACGAAAAATGTAAGTTTTCCTATAAGGGTTGAAAAGTATCTCTAAATATTAGAAGAGAAGAAATGCCACACAGTTTTAAGTAATTTCTTATTTTTAAGAACCAAAATGAGAAAAGAAGTAAGATCAGAATTAATCATTCCAGTAAACATATCCCAAATGAGCATCTTTCAGGGTGCTGTATGCTGAGATAAATAAAGAAGGTACAATCTCTATATACACGAGATCCTCACTTAGTAAGAAGGATTGGCCAATAGATAACTCTTCTGAACATAATGGAGAGAGACACCAAGAGGTAAGAATTAGTTACTTGCAAAGGTGACATGAGAATTTTAAAGAGATGCTAACTGAGCTGAAGGGACAAGAGAAGTCAGAGCTAAACAAGCAGAGAGAACGGGAAAACACCTACCCAGTGAAATCAGTGCCATCAGAAAGCAAGTATTCTGAAGGAGAGTGATTCTGAGCACAGAATAGTGTATGTGTTGGGGTAAAGAAGTAAAGATTGAAAGAGTAGGAAGTGAGTTACCTTCTTAAGCGTTAACTTCAAAAAGTGATAAGTAAATAATGGTCTAAATCTTTCCTTAGCACATGACAGAGAAAAAAATTTCTCATTCAAACAGTAGTAAAATGAAAATTATGTTTGTAATGACATGCTTGTCAATAAATGGCAATTTTTTGTGTGTTCTGAACTGTGTCAATGGGAAATTTACAAATATCCCAGAGTACAACAGATAGCTAAAGATGAACAACAGCTCTGTGAGGTTTTTCAGAAATTTAGGTCTGAAAACGCATTAATAAAACCTGAAGTGTATCAATTAATACATAAAATCCAGTGTCATGTCAGATGTAGATACAGGGAGTGATGAAAAATTGTTAGTAATAAAGGGGTCACACAGAGACACACACATAGAAAGAAATTAAATGAACGTTTTTTCCCAACTATTTCTCCCACATTATATTTCTTCACGTGTTGGGATTGTTTTATTATGTAACAGTAAGCTTGCTGTGAACACAGTGTGGGGAGAATGGAAGACAAATGTTTTTATAAGGATAGCCAAGGAGAGATGTCCATAGCCAATTATTTTTCCTGCTTATATATAAGAAAATATTATCATCCATAAGACAAGAATCAAAGTTAATTGCTTTAAAAAGTGTACCTTCAAAATATCCAAGAAACTAAGCAGATAGTTTTAATTATTGTTGCATTAACAAAACTATCATCAGCATAATAATTTGAAGTTTTGTGTATAAGTGATCATTAGTATACACTTCTACCTATAGCATGTGAACTTTTCAACAACCATTCTTGCTTAAAAATAGGTGCCTGATTATTGAAATTAAACCTAAATACACCAGTACTCAAGTCCATGTTCAAATCCTGCAAATGCTTACTTCAGGAACAGCTCGATTTTCTTCATCAGATTCACTAAGAACACAGATGATAATCTGTATAAGTCCCCATCAGTTTTACTTCTTTTTTTTCCACAAAGTTAGTATACTGCCTTCCCTTTGAATGATGAGCTTTCCCTTTAAATGTAAATTGTCTTCAGCAGCGCTCTTGGAGATGTGAAAAAGAACTTCCGTGTCTCACTCTTTCCATATTTTAAGGAGCATTGCTTTGGCCTGAAGAATAAAGTTTAAAAGAAAATTGACTAAAGCCTCACTGGGGGAAATTACTTGAAATCAACAGAGTTAAGTGCTAATAGGGAGGCTGTGATGGGAAACCAACAGCACGGTGCAAGGCAAAGGCGAGTCACCTCCAGATGCAGAGTGGTCACTGCTCTGGTCCACTCAGGTCAGTGCCAGAGTCAGCACGGGGGCACCTGTGCGCCTGGAAGCCCCTCCCTCAATTTCATTGGTGGGCGTGAAAGTGTAGGAGAGAACTATAAGAGTTACATCACAGCTCAAGCAACAGGGATGGAAATCATGACTACATTAAAGTCTCAAATGGGTAGGACTGCACGCAGAGTGTAATCTGTGTCTGAGCATATCGGGAAGGGGTGAGAGTATGTCAGGACCAAATCTCAAAAGCTGAGAGTGAAAATACAACTACTTCTAAGTAAACAAAAATTGTCTTCCCCAAAGATACACAGAAAAAAATCCGGGCATACCAAGAAATATAGCTTATTGTAGCTATCAATTGATTATAGCAAAATTATACTTTTTGGTTTGTACAAAATACAATTAAAAATACATCTTTAGGTCCCAGTTGACCCTGCTGTTTCTTTGCTGGGTATATTCATGAAAGAATTACAAGTATCATATCACAGTGACATATGTGTATCTATGTTTATAGCAGCACAGTTTGTAAAAGCTAAACCTTGGGAACAGCCCAGATATCTATTAACTAGAGACTGGATAAAAACGACATGGTTTTTTCTTTCTTTTCTTTTCTTCTTTTTAATAAAATGGTGTGAATCAAAGCCATGAAGAAAGATAAACTTGGGACATTTATAGCTAAATGGATGCACCTTGAGGGCAAAATCATAAGTGAAATAAACAGGACACATACATGTAAATACTGTATTATTTCCCTAGTGTGAGAAACTGCACTTGTAAATGAGGTGCAAATATATATTATATGTATTACAAAATAGGAAGAAAATCTTCAAAGGGGAAAAGGAGCAGGGAGGCTGGAGCAGAGGAAAGCAAAGAAAGGAAGGAAAAAAATTCAAAGTAAAAAGAAAAAAAATGGAAACAATGTTTCTATATACAGGGTGGAGGGGCTGGACAGAGGGCAGGGAAATGGGAAAAAATAAGAAGATATACTATATACAGGTAAAAATTCTCAAAGAAAATAATGTACACTTAAAATATAACAATAAACATTTAAAAAAAAAAAAGACCTTTACAGGCAAACAAAAGTGAAATTTCAATAAATACTTTAATTTTATTTTTAAAAGTATGTTAGACCTCTATAACAGCTCAGGTTCCATCAGTTCTTCACAACAAACATAGTTTTTAGAGTATAACATAGTGTATGGGTCATAGCAACAACTTTAAAACATTCTTGGATTTTGTAGGTACTATGATGGAATCTCAAATCATTTGCTTGATTTCTATGAAGCTTTTAGTAAAATAGCCAAATACACAAAAGACTGATATTTTGTTTGCAAATAAACTTAACTTTGCTCATTTCTGCATATTTGTTAGGTAGTACAAGTTTGGGGGCCACTTTTGAGTTTGTTTAATATGTGTAAAACTAATTAATGAAATTCTGAGTTTTTGAGAAATGGAAAGAGATAGTCTTACAGGACATGTGGTTATAGGACAGCCATCTCTGGTACAAGTTACATAAAACAGATTAAAATGTACACCTAAAGCAAATTATATTTTCAAAATATAGGACAGAAAAAATGTCCTTCTATAACTGAAAACAAGAATGCAGAAAAAGACTATAGTGAAACATAAGTTTATATGTTGAATTTTTAAAACTATTTGTTCATTTTTGAAGAGAGCACAAAAACAGAAGGAAAATGTAGGTATCGTTGTTAAATTCACTTATTTTGAGATAAATGGATTCCTTTAAAACTCAAAAAAACAAATCACCAGCAAAGAACAGACAGTGTATATAATTTCATAATTTCTTTGGTGTAACTCCAGTTTTATAAGTTCTAGCTGTCCATATAATTTAAAGCTATTTTCTTGGAAAACAGAAATGTAACTTCGGTCTTACACTCAGTGTGGTTCCTAACATGTAAAAGTGATGCGGACAGTGGAGACTGGATAAAAAAGCTGTGGTTCTTCTACAGAATGGAGTACTACTCTGCCATAAAAAATGATAAGTTTGAATCATTTCTACTTAAATGGACATACCTTGAGGATATCCTCATAAGTGAAATAAATAGGTCACAGATAGATACATATCGCATCTTTTCTCTGGTATGAGAAAATGAAGATGTAAATGAGTCCT
>PVIR01026144.1:0-24040 GCA_004026965.1 Petromus typicus | reverse complement strand
AAAAAAATAACTGCATGTCATTTCTAAGATTCAAGATATAGAAAAAGTGTAAGCACAGAGAATTCATATGTGCCCACTTTATAAAATATAAATCTAAAAAACTGAACTGGGTGATTATCTGACAAGTTCTAGTGGTCATAATATTTAGTTTAAATGTAATCAAGTATCTGAACAGCAGACTGGATAGTGACAACTCAAAGATAATTAAGCCTTATTTCTTGGAAACTACGAATGTGACATATTACATGATAAATGGGGCTTACAGGAGCATATAGAATTAGGATTGCTAATTATCTGTACTTAAAGAAAGGTGATCATCCCGTACTGTCCAGGTGGTATGTTGCAATCACCAGGTCAGTGACCAGCGACAGACCGATAATGAAAAGGACTGAAGTAGTCATTGCCATCTTGAGTGATGAGAGGACTCAAAAACAAAGGAATTCATCCACAAGACTCCAGCCACCTCCTACAGTACGAAACTGGATCCTCCCCACAGTCTCCAGAAGTCATAGAGCCTGCTGCCAACAGTCTGACTGTGTCCCAGCCAGATCCATTTCAGACTTCACACCTCCCTAATGAGAAGGTGATATATTTCTGCTGTTTCAAGCCACTAGGCATGTGGTAATCCGTTAAGAAGCAATAGATGACTGACAGAATACCTTGGCGATTATCTTTTTACCATACGACAGATGGGCCCAAAACAAAGTTGTGAGGACAGAAGCCATTTATCACTACTAAGTATATATCGAGTCCTATATCACTTTGAAACTTCATTAGCAAAATAAACTGCTACCCTCTCTTATCCAGGAAATAAACATCTGTAATGATGAAAGCTATCTAAAGTATGTCTGACAATATTTCTAGTTCTCACATATGACTGTAGTGTTAATTTACAGGTTTAGAGATACTCCAAAAATACGGAACCAATAGTCTCGTAGAGGTGAGTGGCCCATCAGTGCGAATAACCATCTGAAGACTTGTCCAGGATGGAGTAGACACGATTTGTGCAATCAGTGCGAAAGCTGATTCAATGACCTTAAATTCTTCTGCAGACTCCTAATTTACAAGAAATTTTCTTGATACAGTGGAAAATATTGACAGTGAAAACCACTGCCAGGAAGATTATTTGAAATAGTATCATCATATATATGAAACTAAAGTAATTTAGGCAAAGTAGTTTTTTGGGAGACTTTTCTATATCTCTCTGATGAGTTTCAAGGTGAAACCTGAATACAATTTAAGGACAAAATAAGAAGCCACTTAAAATGACAAGTATGAAAATACCTGATTGCTTGGTGTCTACAATGATCAACATTACAACTGTTGAGTTTAAAACTCAACAGGATGCTTCATTTTTACAACAGCTGGAAGAGATTATTTTGCAACAATCATCACTTGAAAAACACTTTGTTAATCACAAACTTGTAAATCTCTTAAAATTCAAATTAAATCAAAATGTTTAGCATTGTAACAAACAAAACACAGTTTTAAAAAACTAAAAAATCTCTCCAAAGAAAATGATTTGTTTGGTATTATTGTTTGTTCATTGCATTTTTTTTTTTGTTTTGAAGTAGCTAATACCATTCATCAGTGCCTGTGGTGTAAATGTTTGTTTCTGATAAACCTACATGTTGAAATACTAACCTCCGAGCTGACGGTGTTAGGAGGAGGGGACATTGGGGAAGTAATTGGATCATATAGGCAGAGATTCAGCCACTTAGTTTTTTAAAAGCCCAAGAAGAACCCCTCTATCTGTTCCATCCTGTGAGGGCACAACAAAAACATACCATATATATCCCAGATTCTGGCCTTTAACCAGGTGTGAAATTTTTCAGCACCTTAATCTTGAAATTTTCAGCCTCTAATACTGTCAGAAGTGAAATATTTTTGTTCATAAGCTACTCAATTTATGGTATTTTGGTTGAGCAGCCCAAACTGACTAAGACAGGAACTGGGGGCTGGCAATATTTTTAAGTAGAAGGAATGATTTAATTGCATTAGTAGGTTTAAGTTCATAACCACAATAATCCTAACATAACGTGAAATGTTCTCACAGAATAAGCCACTTCCTTTGTACCATATCTCTTTTCTATAATTAATTATCTCATATTTCATCCTCATACCAGCGCCTGCTAAGATGCTTAGATATCTGCGGAGAGAAATAGTGGAAGGGTTAATATTCTCTGGAATCTGTATCTGTTCGGCCATCTCCCTACTATCTCTCAATTTATGACCAGGTAATGGCCCCGGGAGGAGTTTATTTTGAATGCACAGGGCCTCCATTTGCTCAATCTGTCCACTTCCCATTCCAATATTTCCTCTCTTCTGCATCTGACTAACTGCGCAAGAAGGCAGTGTTAGAAGTGGGAGCAGAGTCCTAAAAATGTTTCACTATTTGCTACAAGTCAAAAATCACCGCTGTGAAGGATCCAGAGTCTATGCTGATTGTCACAGAAGGTATAAAAGGTGTAACCTTCTAAATAATTTGCAAATCACTGGTTGGGTCCCTTGACATTTCCCTTCTATCATGCTCTTCATTTAAGCATTATTTGGGGAGAGCTCAGGGCTTTGAGGCCTTCAGGATTCCCCATTAAATTACTTATACTCTTATTTCTATGGTGGAGAAATTGGAGGTATAAATGAAGACCAAACTATGTAACAGAGTAGCCTGAGAAGTCTGACAGAAAATTCAGGATGCAAGGCTGATCTGGACTGAGGGGCTGCCATGGCAGACAGAGAAAGTTCAGAAAGTCAAAATCTTGGCTTTCAAATATGATTTGGTATTTGTCTTATTCAAGACATGTTGTCTACTGAAAACTGCTTTGCTCTTAAATGTGACTATTCCCCAAAGACCATACATACAACATTCTCAAGACACTGAAAAGGTACATTAAATTATCAGTATATAAAAATGTGTATATGTGATTTTTCTATAGTAAACAACTGAGTTTGTGAAAAACTCCAAAATTAAAGCATATAGAGAGTGAAATCCTATCTCTGAATTTTGAAATGCTGTTATTGGAGAGAAATGTTTAAGAAATCTTTTCTCCTCGAAGATTATAACCACATAATACATTTCTAGTGAATATTAGATGATGAACTTACATCAGAATTAAATCTCAACTGGCAAATGTTGCATGATATGATTTGCTTTCTTCGATGAGGAAGAGGAACCCCGAATGTATGATTTATTACAGCTTTCTGAATTGGGTCCATCTGTAATGAGAAAAAAGTACGAGAATTAAAAATAAAGCTTGTCAGTTCCATTGGAATGTTGCCTAATTCATTAAAAAGCCAATCTCTGCACGGCTTCAATCTACTGCTTTTATTGTAAAGAACATTTATTCTGTAAGAAAAAGTATTTTTACTTTTTGGAAAATAGATAATTACACGCCTGAAGCTTAGTATGATAAAGAAATGATAAAAATACCCATTAGAGTGCACACTAAGTGACTTTCTCTTTTCTGATCAATAATTGTTACAGTTTGATAATCCTTAAGTACAAATTAAAAATGTATCGAATTTCAAATTCTTAGTGCCAACAATCTAACACAGAATTAGTCTACACCACTGTCTAAAACCAAATTTCAAAACAGACATTGTTAGTTGACAGACTATGAAAATAAATTACACACTATGATGCAAATTTAACTATACAGTATGTATTATATATTCTAGATCCTTGAAATACAATACACAAATCCAAGTTTCCAAGAATTAATATATAAATTAATATATATGGGACTTTTAATCAAGTCATTTAGCCTTCATTTTACAATCATCAAATGTATGCTGTGTACATACTTGATATTCTATGCATATAACTTGGCAGGTTCAGAAAGTTTAAAGCAGGAATTAGTTATCCCTCCCCATCTCTCTCGAGAATAGCACAAGCAACAGCAAAAGATAATGTTAAAAACACGGCTCTGCTAAAATCTATATTCCCTCACTAGACTTTGTCCTACCAATACCTATGGTCTAGTTCCCTCACTAGACTTTGTTCATACCAATGATTCTCAATTGTTAGAGTCAGAGGATCTATTTATGTAAGTTCTTTCATCACTTCTTCAAGCTATGATAAGAATTAAATGTGAAATTTTATGAGACTGACTTTATGCAATCAGCTCTATGTGCATTAAGCAATTAATAAATCCTGACTATTATATTTAGTGTGTTGCAGAGCATGTGATGGTAAAGTATTTCTTGTTTTGTCATAAAATATTTCAAAGCTATTTAAATGTCATACCCACATACATATTACACACACATATATTGTTTGCAATATAGTGGTTGACCTGTTATAGAATGGTAGACATATGTATTATCTACTATACAAAATACATTGTTGTATGTAGATATATGTTATATATAACATGGATATCTATGATTTCTGTTGAAGTTACACAAACGGAAATTTTTAACACATCATATTCAAAGATCTTGTCCTCACTTTGGCTTGGGATAACTTAATGATTTCACACACACACACACACACACACACACACACACACAGCTGCAAACATATCTAAAAAATAAGGCCAATATTCAGCTTCTGTTATATATTACAACTAATTTCCTAAGCAAGACATTGATAAATTCCACTAGCTCTTGTGTATTTCAAATCACTGGACTCTGTTAACCATAGACTCTCTCCACTCAATCTTCTGTCCTGTATTTACTCTTCATTACGTTGTCTAGGAATGTTTAATGTACTCTTCTAAATAACAAGTGTAGCGATGGAAATCATAATGTTAGTCATTACAGTGCCTTCTAGGTGCTACACACCAAGCCAGGTGTTTGCATAATTGACAGTTAACAAGGAGCAAGAGGAACTTGCATATGTTCATTTTTATCTTCCACTTTCCTTTAACTTATTATCTGACATTAATCCTTGCCTAGACTCTGGATGAAACTCAAGCTGTCCTTTTGATTTTTATTGACACTTCCAAAATTAAAGATTATAAGAATATTCCTCACTACTGAATTCTCCCTTACTGTCTTTTAGATCACTTTTATTTAGGTACAATTCATATGTAATAAAATTTATCAATATTAAATGCACAATTTAATGAGGCCTGATGAATGCATGTGGTTAGAAATAATTCTCGAACAGAACATTTCCACTGCCTGGAAAAGGGTCCTCTTTCTCCTCCGTAGTCTATCTCAACCCAGCTCTCCAGGCCCAGAAGCTGCTGGTCTGTGGTCTGCCACTGGGATTCCGTCTTTCATCTCACTGCAAGTTTCACTACATGATCTCGTTGTATTGCTGAATAGCATTTCTTTGTTGCAATATATTAGGATGTGTTTAGCTGTTTCCCAGTTGATGGCCATTTGAACTGTTTGTTTTAAATTACCACCTTTCAACGACTTAGCAATCTAAACTCATTTTTAAACTCCATTCAGTGACTTCATCCAAATACTAATAACAAATTTAAAATACCAGTATCTCACAGGGCCTGTTACACAACATCGGTGTAAAAGATCACAGAACCTGGTTTGGGGCAGTTCTTCTATCAGCCATGATTCCAGCTGCATCAAGCTTCCAAATTTTCTTCAGTTTCCCCTAAACTTTTCTCCACAAACCAAAATTAACAGTGCACAGAGCCAGAACCAGCCCGGAGCTACACAAATGTGTGTCTTCAGGTTGTTTCACTAGCTCTCTTTCTCCTCCACATCATCATTCGCACATCACTTCTAAAATGCCATCACAGCCTCCACAACAACAACTACAGAGTGATCTTTCTTTCAGCTATAAGCTGAAAGAACAAAGTAGAAAGAGGTCATCAATTTAGAGGCAGCTGAGTCGTTGTCTGTTGTTTGAGTGTTCCGTGAATGAAGAGGGCTTATATCATTCAGACGATAAGGTGAACTATGCCTACAACACATTAAAGAATATTCAAACTGTTTTCTAATGATACTCTTAGCTACTTAATGCAAATCTGACATATTCTCTAGATTAAATTCTTTTGTTTGAACTGAATGATGTCCTGACCACTGTGGCTATAAAATCAGATTTCAAAATGCAAAGTGGTATATTCTTCAGAAACAATTTTATTTCCCAGTATACTTAAAACTTCCACAAAATTATCTTTTGTTTTTCTCAAATCACAAATATGCTACCAAAGTTAATTATTCTCATTTTAGAAATCTAGTCCAACATAATGATAAAAGTTTAATAATTTTATTAATCAAAATACATAGTCTGAGGTAGTATATTTGTGCATGGCCATTTTTAATAAGCAATTATGAGACAACGAAGTCTAAATAGTAACCAGCTCTATTGTTAAATGCTTCATTAAATGATATTACAGGCTATGTATCTAAAACTAACATCTATTATCAAATGTAGGAACATATGCACAGCAAATTCAATCATCTGGCCTAAAGTTATAATTAAATGTTTTGTTTAAAAAAAAGTCATATTTGTTGGTTCTTCCCCTATGAACCGGTAAATCTGTTCTATCAAAATCATCATATTTGATGGTGTGTGTGCATATTATCATAAGGAGTGCATATTATCATAAGGAGTTTCTCTGCACAATTACTTGAAAGTGAGGCCAATATGTATGGCACACAAGAAGAAAAATTTTGGGAGTGTCAAAGAAGTTGAGAAAATCCGGGTACTAGCACAGAAAGAAACAGTACACAACACAACATTAAAATCTCAAAGGTACACTATAATAAAAACACATTAATTCATAATTTCTAAAATAACAAGATGGTTTATGATTTGCTGTTTTTTTTAAATTCAAATCATTCTTGGTACATTATATATATACATCATGATTACATTTAACATTGAGAATTTCTACCAACTTAAATTCTCATTTTTTCCCATTCCCCTACCCACCCTACAATCCCCTGACCCCTATATACATAAGCTTTGTTTCCTTCTTATCTTTTTAACCATCACACTATTTTTCTCCTTGCTACTTTGCTGGTTTTTGTTTTTAAATTTAGAATGACTGTCACTGCATTCAGCTTACAAAATGGTAATCTGAGAAAACAAAATCACTTTAAATCTATGGATCAAATGTAAAGGTTTCTGTTAACAGTGAAGATGTTAAACTAAAACTATGACACATTGGAATTACATGATTAAAACCTTCGGACACATCCCACCTAAGCTAATAGCATTGCTTTAAAAACTATTCTACATAATATTTTAAGACATATTTGTCCAATTTCTGAACAAGAGTATCTTGAATAGAAGAATTCTAAATCTAGCATGCAATTCTCCAGCACACACTAAGACAAAGCAAGGTACACTTCCTATTGATATGCTCACTCAAACGCTCTACTAAAATTCAATTTTAAACTTGGCCAGTAGCCTTATTTGAAGCCAAATGAATACACTTTTCTTCACTTTGGGTTTAAAGTCCTTTGCATTTTTATCTGAGGCCTACGCCTTCACCACTTCCCCTCTCGGTATTCTGCTAAATGGATTTATAAAAGAGCATGCAAGGGGCATATCTCAGGGGCAAGAGTAGCACCTTTAGGTTATCTTCTTTAGGAACTTTTCCAGCAAAGAAGGAGTTTAACCCTGAGTTTACATTTCCTATTCTAAAAGACATCTTCTCTCTCTAGTCTATTATTATGTGGTTTTCATCTTTTAAATCAAAGAATAAGACCTTAAATGCCAAGAAGATTAAGAAGTCCAGAAATATATAAGTTGTTTCTTCCAACTGATATTTCTATATAATAACAGACAGAGACAATAACTATAAAGGTTACACTTAAGGGTACTTACTGTGTGTTTGATGGTTATAAGCATTACTTCTATCCTAACTTACTGACTTTATTTTTACACAAGCAGTAGGCAGCAGAGCCAACTAACACCCCCCAGCCTCTTACTCTGTCCCCGACTCACTTTGGTGCTGTGATCAGACTGTGTATTATACATCAGATGGCTACAAATCTGTGGGTCCTCACGACACACACATGTTCCCCAGTTGGCCAAATATGTGTATGTGTGGATACTTGCGACTTCTTAATGACTGTGACTATAAATAGACATCTGGAGTATAAATCAACCTTGAATTAGTAATTTTGTGCTTCTTTTACTTATATTCATACACTAGAAAACACCAAGAAGAACTCCTAAAAATGTCAGTTCCACACTAATATGTCCATTTAAAAACGCTGTTTTTTCCTTTTAAACTGATATGTAACTTACACAGAAAAAACTACATAGCACCTAAGTGTATAATTTTTAAATTTTTAAAATACATGCACACTTCCTTCTGTGTTGCCATCTTCTCAATGAAGATAACTTTTTAAGCCATTTAGAGGCTTTCTGGTCTTGTTCAATTAATACAACCAGTAGAAACTACCATTATGACATCACTAGATATTATTTTATTTAACTCTCCATATAGATGTAACCACATAGTACATACACTATTCTTTGTGTCTGCTTCCTTGCAGTCAAGATTGTACCCGTGGGCGGGGGGGGGGGTGTTGAAGGCATTTGAGTTGTTTTTTCTTGAATTTCTATAATTTATGCTAATTAAACATGTAACTTGGTGGCTATTTCCCTGACATACATATCCCTAAGATCAAATTCATACATTGTAGAGTATATATAGGTGAAGATTCAGTGCATGCCACTAAAGAAGTTTTCAGATTCTTTCCTATAATACTGTTATGCAACCCTGGCTCCAACCATCCAGAAATAGTGTACATTCATTCCATAGATTACAAGCACATTTCCCAGCAAGTTCTGTGACACAGAAATTACACATTAATGTAGCTGTTTCTATTACTTTCATTTCACAGCACGAATAAACAAGTCCTACCATTTCTTTCCAGGAGCAGAAATGCAAAAGAATGTAGATATGGCTCAAAATATCTGTAAACCATAGCCTTCCAGGAAGAGATGAACGCATTCAACTACATTAAATTTCAAAGTATATATGAAGAAAATAATAACATATAAAGTTACCACATACATGGTGTGACACATTGCTCATTGTACCCTACGTGTCACGTCTTAATAGCTCACCACAATATCTCTACAGTACTTTTTACTCCTGTTTTTAATATCAGAAATCTTAGCAGCAGACACATGAAATTAAGTGGATTAGGATTTCTCAACTAAGAATTTCCAGAACTGTGATTTAAATCTAAGAATTCTAAGTCAGACACCTGTAATCTTAACTACTTTGCTATAATTTTGTCTTAAGACAAAATAAAACATGTTTAATAAATATGGACAGGAAATGTCAAGCTCTAAATAAATCAAAGACTATATACTCCAAATATACAGGAAGGATTTAAAAGTCACTGTGTAGAAATTAAATTCCAGTGGCAAATGGTCAAGGCTTAATAGCAGGTAATTCATACAGAAGAGCTGAGTGACCAGGAGATGTATAAAATGTATTGGTTATCATAAAACTGGAAGTTAAAGTAACAAGTAATAGATAGTTGGCAAAAACTATGTCTATCAACAGTAAGGACTGTAAAGAACTTTCAAAAGTAGAAAAAATTTGGTAGCATCCAGCAACATTGAAATAAATTTAACATGTAACCCAAAAATTCAGTTTCAGGAGGAGGGCTGGCTCATATGCATCAAGATGACATCAAAAGGAACTTCCCTGCAGTCTTGTTTGTATTAATTAGAAAAAAATTGTGAAACCACCTCTAAATTCTAGCCATAAGGGGAAATGATAAATAATCAAATATACAAGAGATACAAGGTACTCCTCAAATATTATTTCAGCACAGAGAGGCAAAAAGTGTAAAAGAATGCTTATGACAATAGAGATCAAAACAGTGACACAAACACAAACAAAATATAAAGTCAAACTAGGATAGCATCGGTTTTTCACTCAAAGAGCAATATGTCTAAGCAACTACCATCAATTACTGTTGATGCATAAAATAACCTAGAGAGAAGGTGACTCCTGAGAAGTGCAGCACCACCTCGCAGTAACTTTTGCCAAAGATACCAAACCTGAATGTGACAAGTCTCAATGTAATTCTCTGCTTGTGGGAAAGAGAGGGAACAAGAATTTCAGTCTCTACCTGTATAAAATCAACAATTTTCAAACTGTGGGAAACTGGACAACCAGTTCCCTGCTTTTGGATAACTAAAAATCTGGAAAATAATTACATTTATAAATAAATAAATAATAATAATAAATACAAAAGCTTAACTATACTTTAAAATTATTTCAACAAATTCTACATAATAGGTCTAATATCGGTCTTGATTCTAATACACTGAACAATGTCAGTAAAGAGGGCAAAGTAAAAACTCTTTTCATAATAAGGAAATATATTTTAATTCTGGAACACGGTTACAGATTTTGAAAGGTTATGATGATACAGAGATACATACTGAAATATTTACCAAGCAAAGATTACAACTGGGATTTGTTTCAAAATATTGAGAGGATTTAGAAGGCCAGTGGTTGAGAACAAAGAAGAAAAATGATTAGTGCTGGCTTCATAAATGCTAAAGCTAAGTGATGGATATGCGGGAATTAATTATCATACTTTATTCTCATCCATGTTTGGTATATTTTGTAATAAGAAGTAGTAATAATCACACAAAAGTCCCTTAAATTGTTGGTAAATGTGATTATCAATATATAAAATTAGGAGAATGAAAATATAAAGAAAGAAATATTCCCAATTCCTAAACTGTTGTTGTCTCTGAGGATGTTAGGATAGGAATAATTCTGTAACTAAAGAAATCTGTACCTATATCCATAATAATTCATTTTTTAAAAAATGTAAAATAACTGGAAGCAAAATGTTTAAATATGAATGGCTGTAATCCTGGAGTAATTGGAATATGGATGTTATCTACAAGAATATTGTTTCATAAGTTTTTCTTCAAATTTAAAAAAACTCTAAAGATAAAGTACCAACCACTCATTATCAAATAAGAGACATAATAATCTGAGAAGGTGTTTAATTCCTATTTCTATGGTATTTGGATTAGTGAGGAATTTAACAGGAATATTATTTATCCAAGACTAAGACACAACCTTACACAGGGCAGTGGTGGGCGGCGGCAAGGTGTTTAATGGAAATACACAAAGCCTCATGGTTTCCACACTTTTTCCAAATAGTAAAGAATATACATGAGCTCATTTGACAAATTCGTTCAACTAGTGGAAGGCGAGGTGAATGAACCAGACAGGTTCATCAACCTATCAGGTCAAGCCCAAATTTCATGATTTGAGCAATTTAAGTAGAAATGGAACATATATAAGCCACATAAATGCATTAATTAAAAAGTTAGATTTTCAACAGGAAGCTCAATTTTACCAGCAGAAACAGGTTACATTTTCAGAGCTCTTATCTAACTACCTTGAACTGGGTTAGGTTCTCTCCTTATATTGTACAACACTACAATGTCTCTTGACTTGCTGGTCTCTCTTAAGACAGCGAAGTCAAGAGAGGATTGAATCTTCTGTTCTTTGTGTTGTAGCAATTAGTTGAGGGCTGTGAAAGCTGAGTGTGTGAACAGCTGTGCTCAATATGTGTTAAACAAACTGTACAACCTGAAGCCATATATCAAAGCTTATCAAAGTTGCAATAGTTTTAACAATGGCAGTTAAAAAGCCTGGCTTTTCAAGGATATATTAGGCTAGAGAGACAGAGTTTATTAGGAAAAAAAGCATACAGGAGAACAATTCAGTGATATAATACAGGATATAAGATACTTCATTTTAAAAGTAAATAAAAAGGAAACAAAGCTTAAGTATATGGGTGGGTGGGTTGTAGGGTGGGTGGGGGAAGAGGAAAAAATGAGATTCAAGTCATGTCATTTTCTGGAACAATCTCTCAGTGTTGAATGCGATGATGATGTATATTCATAATGCAACAATAAAGACTTGAATTTAAAAAAAAAAAAGTAGAATCTGTGACAGTAAGCCACAGAATTTGCTTCTGATCTATTGTTACCTAATCCAAGAAGAAATGGCTGTCAGATTTCTGGCTTACAGCGTATGTACCAACATCAGGTAATTTTTTTTTCTTCAAAATGTTTTTTGAACAAAAATTAACAGCTATAGTGGTTCACTGACCAGCCAGGAAGGAACTGATTTTGTTCAGAAAACTAAAGCTTGAGCAAAGACATTTGGGTACTTTCCAAGAGCTTAGGATGTGTCAAATGTAAGAGACATTACACTGTCAGTAGGTTTCTGCCAAGGCTATGTCTCTTAATGTTCTGTGACTAGGTTAATAAAGTAAAACACAGCAAGTTCAAAGTAAAGGTTGGAAAAGCTTGAGTGCATCTTTGGACATTATTTTTCTTAGAATCATTTAGATACTTGATTTCTGTTCAAGCAAAATCACAGGATGCACACAGTTACTTACACTCCGAGATTCTGAGTGGATTAAACACAGTCTGTCATTTTAACCCTAAATATGAAATCAGACATCATTTATGCACAGAGTTTTCAGTAGGCAGTATCAGTGATTCTCCCCAGTTCATATCTCTTGTGGTTCTTATTCCTTTCCTGGAACCTAGTGAGGATTTGGTATGTAACTAAACTTCATTCTTCTTACTTTATAAATGAAAGCAAAAAGCTGCACGCTGGGAAACAAAGTATTAGAAAACAAATAGACAAAAAAGCTGATTTCATTCCATAACAGACTTCCTTATTCATGAATATAAGATTTACCAAGTGTGGACATACATGGCAAAATCTCTTTCCCAGACATGAATACTCACCTTATCTTTCTGCAAGAAGAGAAGTCAGTGTTTCATTAGTCCTCAGCTTTGGTCTCTGAATAATGTCGAGGATAACTAAATTCAAGAATACCAGAGTTGGGACTCCACTTGCATGAAATATCTCCAGAGAACATAGCGTTATTGATTGGGCAAGAATATATGCTAGAAACTCACAATACCACCATCAATCGAAGTCCACAGAAGCCCTTGGGGGTAGATAACTGAAATGTAATCCAGGCACTGAAATCTGCTATACCCTGAGTTGGAAATAAAGGTTAAGACAACATCTTTGTGAGTATAAATTATTAACTGCTAAATTTCAACAAGATTTTTTTTCTTATTCTACACTATGTTTTTTCTTCTTTAGTGCTGTTAAATGTCTTTTGTAAAGTCGCAGTACTATTAAACATCATGCTTCCTTTCAAACCTGTAATGGAGAACCACGCCTTGCCTATTCCAATCTTCTGGTGTTTTGCCAGCAATCTTTGGGATCTCTTGGGATCTCTTTATGTTACTTCTTTTCTCCTCCTTTATTTTCTATTTTCTCTGTGTATTTCAGGCTTTTGTGTCCAATTTATGCATTTAATTTGTAAGCTATTTATATTAGACTAGCACCCATCTAGTTATATTATTTTAAACTTCATCACCTTTGTGCAGACATTATTTCCACATAAAATTACATTTTGACGTACTGGCAGTTAGATGTTCTGGCTTTTTCTATAGACTATATGATCTGTGGTAGCATGAAAATTCCAAGCTATATAAAATTTAGATACAATTTAGATACAATTAATGCATCTTTTTGGCAGAAACAATTCCATTTATAAGAAAAGGAGTGAATTACAAAAATATAGAAACCACTGCAAAATTTGGCTCAATCACTAATTTTAATATGCCTTCTCCAAATGGAAAATACAAATTAAAACTGGTTTTCCCAGCTAAGTTGTTAAAAAGTATGAATAGTCAGCTTATAGAACTGATAATCAGAGATGGAGAGATTAGAAATGAAGTAGTGCTTCACTTGAACGAAGATCTTTACTAATCAGTTTCCAAAAGCCTGAAGAATTGTTGGTTTGCAGGATTAGTGTTTGAACAGAGGACCACTGCCCAAGCTGTATTCCTAACCTTTTTTCAATGCTGTATTTTGAAACAAAGCTCTATTATTGTGACAGCTCAATTGTCCAGGGTCAGCTTGGATTTGCAGTCCTCTTGCCTCAACCTTCTCGAGTGTTAGAATTGCAGAGGTCTACCACCAGGCCCAGTTTAGATATTTTGAAAATGTTTTAAAATAAAGTATAGAGCCTACAGAAAAAATTAGGTAAAATGCACACTAGTCTGAGCTATGTAAATAATTATTCTGACTTTAATGATTTGATTAGCTTTTAAAAGACATAAATTATAGCTAAGTAATTTAAACTGTACATTTTTCTTGCTTCTTTGCATATCTGGTTACTTGTTTAAATCACTATTTAATGCCATTGAGAAAGTATAATAATGTGTAGAACAAATCCCTTTTTTATAGACTATATGATCTGTGGTAGCATGAAAATTCCAAGCTATATGAAATTTAGATACAATAATGTCTTTGCCTAGTTTTATGTTGCACATAAAAATGCTAATTCAGATACAAGTAACCTATTTCTTATGTACCAGTTTATGTGCTACTACTTATTTACCAAAACCTTACACAAAGTCCTAAATTCCTTATAATTTGGTACCATTCAATTCTTTTGTCCTGTGTTTGGGCTAGATTTGAAATAGTCTTGGAACAGTCTACTTCTCCTTGCATCAAATACTCTTCCACTAATAAATATCTCCTTCTTTCCCTATAAGTGACTCATATACTTCTTTTTCTTAAACAGTGCTATGGAAATCAAGTCACAAGGAAACTTTATTTGAGAAAACAATACCTCTTGAACTAGCCTGGCTCTCTTTTTCTGGATGCATTTTCCAATTTCCTTGCACCAGACACTGCTCCAGTAAGAGAGACCTGCTTGCAAAATCCAATACGATTACTGTTACCTTATATTTTATTATTCTTTCCTTCATTATTGTTATTAATAAGCATTATTACTTGCTTGTTACATTTTAATCTCTATTTATCCCTCGATATGCATTCCTGGGCCCCTACCAAGAGGACATTCCCAGGTTCTTCATCTAAGCTAAGGATCTTTTCAAGTCTTCACAATGTCTTGTACATTCTAGTGTTATTTTTATCTGCTATTTAAATAATATTAAATCCTCCTTACTAGATTTTTAAAGTAGAAGTATACTTTGTCTTTGAAAAACAAATATTTTACTATAGGAATTGCTCAGTAAAGTTTGCTGTTGAAAAATTTAATTACAGATGTCAACTAAGGGTATTTGTATTTTGGAGCTTTGAACTAAATATTCAAAATAAATGATATGCTCCAAAACTAAAGCTAATAATTTAACTTAGGGTGACTCTTAAACAACTTCCCTGTATTTAGGCAAACTATTCTCAATGCTGGCTGTGCACAGGGAATGACTTTGGGATTTTGTTAAACATACAGAGCCAGGGGCCCAATAAACATCACAAATGCACTTTGTGTTTAAAATGCTCCTTGAGAGTGCCTAAAAAAACCAATAATAATAGAGTCATATTCATTTTAACATACTTTTATTGATAGATTGAGAAAACCAATGTGTTCCTTCCCACTAATAAATCCTTAATCAAATCTGTATATGATATTATTCTTATTTTATAGAACTAGAAACAAGGAATAACCACAGATAAATGATTTTCTAGGGTCACCTATACATCAGTAGTCAACTCCAAGATTTAAATCTACGTTTATTAAAATCCAATGTCCTTCTTACCATCATTATCATTCTCAAATCTGTATACTACACAACTGAACTTTGGAGATCAGTGAATAAACAGGAACTTCAATTAACTTTTTTAGGGTTGACAAATGACCACGCAGAAATGCAGCAAACACTGAGACTGCATCTTACCCTAGAAAAACTACCCATCATCAAGAAATCAAAGAATAAAAAATGCTAGAGAGTGTGGGGAAAATAAATCTATTTTCCTACACTGGTTATAGGAGTGTCAACTAGTAAAACTACTCCAGAAATCATATGGAGATTCCACACACAAAATACTCTGAAACTAGAAATTCTATTTGACCCAGATATTCCCCTTCTAGGAATATTCCTAAAATATTTAAAGACATTATATATACCATAGATATTCATACTCATGTTTATAGCAGCACAATTCATAATCGCTAAATCTTGGGCTATCAACACATGAGTGGATGAAGAAAATGTAGTATTTACACAAGAATTTATTATTACTATGACATAAAGAAAGACAAACAGTCATCTATAGGAAAATAGACGCACTTTGAGATGATAATGTTGAATGAAATAAATCAGACACACAGGTTAAATATCATATAGTTTCTCTTAGATATGAAACCCAGAATAAAAATAAAGAGCAAAATAAGGGATGTATAATAGAAAGGAAGGATATAGATCTTTCTCAAAAGGGAAAAGGATGAAGAGATGGAGCTTGTGGGAGAGAAGGCAGAAACAGAGAATCAAATAAAGGAGTTGGGATGTGTGACATACATGAATCAACTCCACATACGGAATGTGAGCGTTATGTACTGCAGATGAGTACAGACCAAACAAAGGGGAGGGGATTCGGAAAAATGGGAGGGGGTGGGAGAGAAAGGAAAGGGGATCAAAAAGGCATTAAGATGTGCAATGTCCAGTGCCAGGATGCCACGAAGAATGTAAACATTATGTACTGCAAACATGAATCATAAACTAAAACTGGAATGTATATAACCCCAAAACAAAAGCTGATAGAGAAAAACTAAAGCGGAACTTGCAGTAAACAGGGTTGCTGTAAAGAGGCCATGCCTAACCTCAGAAGAGCTGATGAAGGAGGCCCGCTTCACTTCTCTCCCGGCTCTCCTCTCCTCTGCCTGTGCTGCATTCTCCAGGCATCACAAAGACCACCGGAAATGAGCCAGAAGCTTCAAACCAGCTATGATGAATGGCGGAGGTCAAAGAAGGATGAAGTCAATAGTGTTTAGAGTTCCAAACACCCTAAAGATCAAGTCCACCTGAACCCTGAGTGAAGGTAGTCTTGCACCTAAGAACATCTCTTAGCTGCGAAGGTATGGTCACCCGCTGGTAGTATGTTTACCACTTTCATTTTTTACCATACAGAAACAAACACAATTTTAAAAAAAATGTCCCAAATATAGTTTTGCTGGACTATTGTGTTCTATAGTATAAACTAAGCGATAAACTAAAAACTCTTAACCACTTAAGACACTCTACATGTAGCTCAAAGGAGCTGGCAAATTGTCACTGATTTTCCATGAACAAATCACGTCCAGAACCACTGATTTAAGAGGTTATTTTATTAATATGAACACGACCTAGGACATTTTGTATTTCTCAACTACTTCAAGGACTTCACATCTTCTTCAATTGGGATTCCTGAAATATATTCTGCTATAATTTTTCTTCCGTTTTTATCAAGTAATGCACATATGGTAATAAATCAAGTAATATAAAAGTTTCTGAGAAAAAGCAAAATTCTCTACTCTAAAATTCTAAGCCCAAAATTAAATGCTGAAGAACATTTATCATTATTAGTGTTCTCCCCCTTGCACACTGACATCACTCTTCTAAATAATATACTATTAAATTTAAGATTCTAGACACTAAGAAAGATAAGAATTTCACACGCATACATTATCACAAGCTTTTCTTTTACACACTCCTCTACAAACTTTGAAATTTCATTAATTTGAATATGCTGGTTTTTTTATAAGTATAAACACCTCCACTTTTATGTTTGCTTCCTGGTTTGAGTCTTGATCTCAAATTCCCTGCTTTAAGGTGTGTATTTCACTTTTTCCTCCTTCAATTTCTAATTCTCTAAAACACACTTACACTTTTACATATTTACAATTCTAACTGAAATAGCTTGGTGTAACTGTAACCCATCCTCCTAGGTAATGTTTGGTAAGGACTAAAATTTGAAAGCTAATAAACTACAGTACCAATACTCTGACTTTATCAACACTTCTGTCTCCTAGATGGGTAATGCGATGGGCTTCAATTGACTCCATTTTCTTTGATTTCAGCACTACAAATCTTGGCTCACTCAAAAGAGAATTATTAATAGTTCAGCACGAAGTAGCTTATATATATTTATCTATCAAGTTTTAGTTTTGATTCTTATATTATCAAGCTTTCCTATTTTTTAAATAAATATTTTCATCTTGATATAAATGTTTTTTCCTCTGCTTAATCAATATCCATATCTTCTGCCCTACCAGTCTTCTGCTTTCTACTGTATTCAGCTCTATTCCAACTGCAGACCTTAATCCCGGACGTTCTCCTGGGTGCTGGCCTCATATTTCACCTACTTTTCCTTTCCATGCACTCCAATTCTCCCTCAGGATTTCAGAAACACTTCAATCTTTCATTCACTGGAGACTCAAAACACCTTTATGTTTTGGGCCACTATGACTTCTTTCTGAATTTCTTTAAATATATGTCAAAAGAACTTTGAAGAAATTAAATATTTACGTACTTTGTCATTTTGAAATAAACTTACAGTTTCTTTTAAGTGTGTGTTAAATGGCAAGTAGAAAGAAAGAGGAGTAATCTTGGCTCCTAAACATGTGTACTCATCCACAGATCACAGCGTCTAACCTCCGTAAATTCAAATTTGCAAGTACAGGGTTATTGTTGCTCATATTTGACAAAAAAATTCAATTTAAACAATCAACTTCTGAATAATATTTTAACATCAAAAATATAATTTAGGATTACAGCACTTCCTCTGAAATCTTCTGGGAACTCTTAAAGAGTTGTTTTTCCTTTTCTTGGAATATGTAATTCCTTCCATCGTGAAAATAATACAAGGCAGTTAAAACTGCATTTTCATCCTTCCTCTGCTACTGAGATGACTTTGAATTTCAAATTAACTTTCTAAAGTAGTTCTCCAGATCTTTCTGGATAACAGTTTAATTTTTGTAAAGCATTCTTGGGTCTAAAAACACCCAACATAAATAGGCAATCACAATAAAGGAAACATAGCAGTACTACAGACTTCTGCTAATTATTTCACACAATAATCTCATGCTTGTTATTTCTGGGGTGCTAATGGTAACTGTTAAAGAAAAACACATAATGGATCAAGTGTCAGGCTGCTCAGCTGAATTTCAAACAATTCTAAAACATTCACCAGGAACAGTCCATGCACAGCATGACACAGCTTGGCAAGAATTCCAATGACCATTTGTACTTCATCGTATAAATCCAAACAGGAATAAAACTATGGCAAAAGTGTTACAATATACGGTAGAGGAGATACTTGGGCACAGAAAATAGAGGGATGAAATGGATTCTAAAAAATAATGTATCCTAATATACAAATTTGGAGGTGAACAAATATGGATGGACTTCCAGAATGATGATGTAGTAATTTTTGACCTAGGAAGAGTAGTTGGAGGATTAAATGAGAGAATATATGCAAAACAGATCAGGAATATTCCAAATCTGTAACATAGTGAGTTTTCAGGGAAACATATACTGGGGGCCAGATAAGTAGGAGGAATAGCACTTTTTTATGTTGTATCTCCGAGGCGTAAGATCATGATGAAATAGGGAACTGTTAAAAACATTCTGTATTAATGTGGATAAAATGAAAAATTGAAAACAACGAACAGAAAGCAAGTTGGGGAGCTGGTTGGGAAGGTTCTTACGAAGGGATGACACAGGTTGACTCAATCAGTGCTGACAAAGGGGACAGGGCGGCTTCTGCTGGGCTGAGTGGCAGGAATCTTTAATTGTAACACTCTAGAGGCTGAAGCACAAAACCTAAGTCAAAGTCCCAGTTCGGCAATGCAGTGAGACTCTCTCCCTCAATATAAAAAATCCTAGTATGTAGGTCAGTGTGAAGGCTCTGAGTTCAATTCTCGGTACCATCAAAACAATATTCTCTACATGGAGAAAACATTTGCTGGGTCTCTACGGAGTTCTGTTCAAAGAGGAATATGGAATCTATCTGCTATGACAGTATAATGCTTCAAAACAACTTGTTCTGACCTCTGGGAAGGGACTCAGAAAAACAAAGGATAGATAAACACATAATTTTTAATTCAAATTAGAAGTGTTGAAATAAGGATATAAACAAAGTGCCATGAGACCACAGGAGATGAGTCAGTTGCTATGTTTGGAGATGTCTGGGAAGACTTCAAATGAATACTGATAAACAAGCCGCCAAGTGGAAATGATTTAGATAGAAAAGGAGCAATTACAATTATAAGGGAAACAGA
Organism: Petromus typicus; assembly: GCA_004026965.1. Lineage (NCBI taxonomy): Eukaryota > Metazoa > Chordata > Mammalia > Rodentia > Petromuridae > Petromus > Petromus typicus. The sequence continues at coordinate 4,009 of PVIR01026144.1, read as the reverse complement.
CTGTATAAGGGTAAAAACTAATGTGATGCTGTCAGTGTACATTTGAATTTGGAGGATGAATAGGGAAAAGTATGTGTGGAAGAGATAAAAGTGGCAAGGTAGATGAGGACATCCACTGGAAGGATCCTAGGGCTTCATTAATGAAACTGGATTTTTGAGCAATATAATGCTGTAAGAACCTTTTGGTTCAAATGTATGTATAAAAAAAAAATAGTTGGAAAAGAATGTGAAGCAAGAGGAAAGAGAAGCTGAGGAAATACTCCAGTTGAAAGATATAGGTCATAACTTAGAAGCAACTGGAAACTAAGAGAGATCAGTGAGGTGTTTTAGGAGACAGGTTTTAAGCTAGCTTTATCTGTTTAGAGAAAGCCCTAAGGGAAGGCTGATTCCTCTCACTTATGTACCTGAACAATAATGACATTGACTAATACATAATAAAGGACAGTGGAAAATTTTAGCAAGTTACATTGATGTAAAGACATTAATGTGTTCATGTTGCTAACATATGGTACAAAGTATTAAGTGTGAATAGCAGGCTTTATATGTAACATATAAGCAGGAACTAGATGTCCAGCTCAGGAAATCAGAAATAAGGCTCAGGAGTCTCAATGTGCATTAAGAGTCAACTTCACAAATTTAATCATTCATAGTGTCAATGAAGATATAGTAATTCTGGATAATAATAGATCTTTGGGTGAATTTAGAAAAGAGAGAGCTATGAAGATTCCTGGGTCAGCACTGAGGTCTTGGGATGGAAGATGGAAAGGTACAAGGTAACGTGAGAGTTGAGAACTAGATGAGAAACTGGAAAGAGCAGTAATTAAGTCTCCAAGGGAGCTGAGGAAATGGAAGAAAATGATTATGACACAGGCTAATGTCTATGCCATTTGTGAAGGCTTTACTGAAAGCAGATTTTTTTGTGTGTTCTACCCTGGATGTTCTACTTTACCATCTGTCAGCTTATAGTGCTATATTCTACACAGCAGCTACTATGACTGAGTCTGGGCATACAGAGACAGGACAGGCTCTGGTCTCAATGAGTGGGCAATGCAGTGGAGAAGACAGATGCATATAACACACCATTGTGATTCCTGGTATCCAACAGTTCTACTTAGAAATACAAGAGGGTAAGAGGACAGAGTTAATGAAACTTTCAAGGGATTGGGTCAGATAAACTCTTATAAATGGAAAGAAGTTGCAAGTTCAGAGCACAGTATTTTTCTCCTTAAGCCTTCTCAGTCATTTAAATTAGGTCCTTCTTTTAAGATTATCATCTCATAGCTGCAAGAAAATTTTCTGATTAATTGCAATTACTGGCTTCTTAGGAAAACTTACCTTTATTTAAAATTTATGATAATTTATTATCTAATTTTTAGAATATATAGTGTCAGTGTTTAAAGATAAGGGCTTGCTGGTTTAACTGAGGAATCTATGAATAACTCAAGCATGTCTTAGGAACAAAAAAGCATTTATCAAGCACTGTACAATTTATGGAGATAATTTATAAAACATATTTAAAGATATAAAAATTAAATGAAAGATGTATCATATTTATGATAGAAAGACTAAAAATGGTAAGAAAAAGTCTCTTTTGGCTCTTTGAATGAAACTGAGTCAATGCAATTCAAAGCAATCAGCAATGAGGGGTTTTTTTTCATGAGAATTGATAGGGTAACTCTATATTTACATGGCACAGAAAATTATTGAGAATAGAAAAATTACCCTCAAAGAACATGGAGAAGCCATATCCTCTCAGACATCAAGGCTTATTATAATGCTAGAGACTGAGAGTGGTGCTGAGAAGGAGAGAGAGAGACAGACAGAGAGAGATAGAGAGAGAGAGAGAGAGAGAGAGAGAGACCAACGAAAAGCCTTGGGGCCTGAAGGCAGATCCACTGTCACAATACAGCACGTTCATTTAGCCTCACATCAGTATGGACCAATATCCACTGGTTATGTGCTTGGCATATTCTGGATGTTGAATACATCCTAATAAACAATACAAACAAAAACTGCTTACTTCACTGTGCCTATATTGTGTGAGTGTGTGCGTGTGTGTGTGTGGGGCAAATCCACAATAAAATAAGGCAGATACACACACATTCACATCTTCATGATAGCAGTAGTGAAATACAAAGTGGAAAAGGATGGAAAAATGCTTAAGGAAGCACTGTACTTTCAAACTAATGGCTGTGTGTCATCCCACTGAAAGAAAACAACTTTAAAGATAAATCCTAAAGGAAGCGAGGAAGAAGGGAGTGTGATGAAACCTAAGGAAAGAGCACTTGACAGGAGGAAAACAGATACAGAGTCCCAGTCAGGGTGCACCTGAGGGTGGGCAGGACCCTCACACTGAGAGGACACGGAGGTGACCAATGAGTGAGGATGTTATAGACAATAAAACTGTTTTTATACCTCAGGTCACATACAAAAATTCATTCCCAATTTATTATACATTTAAATGAGAAAGATAAAACTATTTACAAGGAAATATTTTAATTGCACAAAGCAGAAAAACAATTTTAAAATTAAGACCAAAAAAGCAAGCTTAAATAACTCTGAGTGTAAGAACAGCTGCTCATCAGGAGTTATGATTAAGAGAACCAATGACATCCTAACCTTGAAAGAGGATTAATATTGCTCATATATGAAAATTCCAACCAATCATAGAAACATATCTATGCAAGTAAAGTGGATAGTTTACAGAAATGAAAGATATTTTTCAAAGAAGATGGGAAAATGACTGACCTTGTTAGTAATCCAAGAAAATTATTCAAAACTTAAAAATTCTACTTTGCATCCATTAGAGTAATATAAAGGTTTTAAAACATACCAAAGTGCCAACCAAAGATGAATGTGTAGAATAAATGATACACATTTTTTCCCAGAGTAGATCCTACTGGTATGAAAAACTGAAATTGCATTTTTTGATCAGAGTCTAGAAAAACTCATGTAACTGTGTACAAAGAGGCATGTGTAAGAATGTTACTAGTAGCAGTCTTTGAATTAACAGAAAATATGCAAATATCTTCCTGAAATGGCACAGACCTGTAGCTTATTTCTACAACAGAATGTGCATGTAGCATGGTAAGAAATGAAGCATAGCAAAATATGTCAGCATGCATGAATATCAGGCATATGATACTGAGTTGAAAAATAAGTAACAGAATTCCTTATCTATATGGCTAATTTTTAAGAGAATAAATGAAAATATAAATAATGAATAAAACTTTCTGGACACTTCTTACATTTAATAGGGATACAAGAGGATCAGGATCAACAAAATGCACAGTTATTTTACTTTTTCATGTTTTATTTAAAGATTTTTAACACAAAAAGAAGTACGCAATTGGAGATTACATTCTAATGACCAAACAGTATTCTACATGACACAAATCAAAACAAACTATTTATAAAGTAAATGTACTAGCGAAGAACAAGTATAATATTTGATATTAATCCAGACTGTATACATATAAAAAGATCTTAGCACACTCTTATGAAAAAAAAAATTTCTAGGCATCAGAATGCCGACCATCTGACTATAAACTGCTCTGTTCCCCTGCTAAGTATTCTGAGAGAACTTCTACACAGTATGAAAATAACTGCATGACTCGATGCAAAAATCAGAATGCAGTCAAAAGCACATTTGTAAAGGAACTGTAAATAAAATGCACACCATTACTTACTTTAAAAAGTTAAAATCAGAAGACTACCCTGAATAAAGGTTAAACCTCATAAAAGAACTGTTCATAATTTGTACAATTCTGGTGGAAAACTGCTCAGATAATGGTAGAGAGAAAAGGAAATGCCTGTAATGAAGTCATCAATTTAAAATCTATCCAAACATGTTGTTGACGTTGTAACTGGCTGCTATATCATTTTAAAATATTTAACCATGAAGACAATTCCTGCTCTTTCTCCAAATAAGATTCAAAAGCCAAAACAATTCTAAAGTGGATCCAGTAATGTACATCATGCATAACTTTCTGTATGATTATTCTACACA